>CAJUYG010002591.1:15084-44908 GCA_910591675.1 Galerucella calmariensis | reverse complement strand
CACAATCTGCAGGATGTGATTTACAAACACCTATAAATTTTACTATAGGTTCAAGAGAAAGATTCCTTGTGGATAGTGGGTTGAAATTAGAACTACCACAGGGAGTTTATGGTAGAATAGCACCACGATCTAGCATAGCGCTTAAAAATGGAATAGAAGTGTTTGCAGGTGTAATTGATGCTGATTATAGAGGTACAATTAAAATATTATTATATAATTCATCAACAACCATAGTTAAATTTGAGAAAGGAGACAAAGTCGCCCAACTTATTTGTGAAAAATGTTGTATTCCGATTATTGAAGAGGTGGATAATTTAAGTTTTACAGAGAGAGGTGAAAATGGTTTTGGATCTTCATCTTGAATTCATATAATTCACGTTATCTCTAAGTGTATGTAAGCAGTAAAGGAAATCATTAAAATTGTAAACATACTGTTAAAAAAATGTTAGTATAATAGTTTGCAGAATGAATAATCTATTTGATCCACCTAAGTGTAGAATTTTTGAAACAATAGTTTGTTTAGTTTGTAGAAAAGTGTTACGTAAAACTTTTAAACTTGAAAAAATTTGGAGTTGTAAACAAAAATTAATAATTGGTTTGTGTACGGTTGAATGTTATCAAACAAGACCACTTAGAAAATTTCCGGAATACATAGATAGTAATTGGTTTCGTGAATTAGACCCATTAGATGAAAAAGAGATATATTGCGGATATTTTTTACCTCCACGACAACGAGACTAGAATATTAGAAGAAAATAATTATAAGACCGTCAGTCTTACAACATCCTCAGTATAAGAAGAAGGTAATATAAATCTGAACAGAATGACTTCCTTAAATTTAAACTTTATTATTTTGGTTGCCGTCTCAAATAATATGCTGTACACAAATGTACCAGATAATGCAAAACATGTTGCAATATGTTTTGATATGAAGAATACAAGAGAAGACTGTAATCGAACAACATGGAGTTTGTTAAGTATAACAAAAACAAATAATGGTCACCTCTCTGTATACCATATTGAAATTCCAGAAACGAATTTATCATATTTTAGTTACAAATTGAAAATAATATTTAATGATAATTCCGAAGGTGATCAAACCCAATGGCAGAATGTGATTATAGATGATATTCCTATAGACAAGACAAACATAAGCGAAAAAGTTGATAAATTGTACATTTTAACATATATAATATTGATTTTATTAATTATTATTGTTATATATACCTTACTTAAAATGGTAAGAGTATTTGCACAATATAAGTTCTACTCAACGGTTTGTAGTAAATAAAACAAGTTAATTAAATAATATTCTTTTATTTTTCATCCATTATAAAATGTTCATATAATATATAAGCATTTCTTAAAGCGCACATAGATGGATTAATCTTATGATAAAAACATTTTGGTGTCGAGGCTGCTAATGGTGGATCTTCATCTAATTCATATACAGGTGCGGTGGAATATTTTTGAATGAAATTAGCCTTTTCTTTTCCTTTCACGAAAACCATCTCAGCATTTTCAGTAATATCTTTTACAATATTTTTGAATTTATGTAAATGTGTATAACCACTATTCCAATCGATTCCATGATGATTTTTCATTAACCAAGTTGCTTGTCTATGTAAGTCTGGAGGTAACATATGTAGAGGAAATGGTGATTTGAAAATATAGTGACATACTTGATGACCATCATATGCTGCAAATTCTTTAACGATAAATTTATTATTTTCAATCTTAAAACCTTGAACATCTAAAACAACTTTCATATTTGTAATTGTTGCAATTTAGTTACCGCACCTTTATATTGTTCATAATATTTTATGTCACGTTTGAGACGTGTTAATTTAAAAAGAAACTGACTAAGAGCAATTTGATACTCATGGGTATTCATATTTAATGAAGAATATGTAGTAACCCTACTTTTATATTGCATGTTGATCATGCGCGCTATGTTTTTTCTACATCAGTATTGCTTAACAATTTTAGTTAATGGATTATAGGAAAATTGTTTTTCATGAAAGATCAAACAATATGCAGAAATATCACTCGTAATGGGAGCATTTAACTCAAATTCTATACGAAGAACTACAGATCCAGACTGTATTAGTTCCTTCTGCCTTGAGCAATCTATATGAATTAAGGGAGCTGTATCTCTAAATTCGTCAGGTGTGAAAATAGGTTCACTGTTCGAACGGTTATAATAAGAAGTTTGAAAATCAGCAAACATTTTATATAACGTAGCAAAACTATTGTTTGTAAAATCTAAAAGTAAATCATTGTATGGATACTTCTCAGAATTGAGAAATACCTTAATATTTTTCAAATTCAGATGTTTAAAATGACTCATATTTTCTTTTATGTTACCCCTACCATTATTTTGAAATCCAATTACAATGTGTCTAGGCGTCTCTACTTTTGTACTAGTTTTTACGGCCCAAGTGTGGCGAGACGTTTTCGGTAAGCTGGGATACTCAATCAATTGCCAAGATCTGAATTTTATCGGTAGTTCCTGGTTACTTTGAATAATTTTGTTTAGATGTAATTCATGTTTTATGTTTGGTTTCACGTGAGGAATTCTCCAACTGATGTGAGTTAATTCAATTTTAGGTTTTTCCGTTTCATCTGTATGTGTGACTGAGTCTCTATCATCACTAGATCTCACCAATATTAGCTCTTGTTTCATGTTTAAGATTATTTTATTAAAATCTTCAAAGAATCCTGACCATAATTTCAAGGGTATACACACGTTAAAATTTCCATGTTTGTCTGACAACTTGACATCTTCCTTAGGAAACCATCCAGAATTATTTAGAAAAATACTTTCATTTGAATTATAAGATAAATAATTTTTCATTGTTGAAACAAGGCCAATATCTCTCACTGAATCAACTACAACACCGTTCAGTTCATATCGAATTTCACGGAATAAAAAAGCTATTGCATTATTGATGAATTTCAATTTTGTAGGTACTGTGTTGGTTTCAGTTAAAATTTTCCCCGTAATCTCAAGATAACTGTCAGCCGGATATGTTATACAATCTAAATCTTGCACTACAATACGAATCTCATCATTATAATTCAACTTTCCAGTAATATATGGTTGGTATGTGTGATATTCATAATCCTCCACAGCCATGTCATTGAAGGGCTCATCAGTGACTTGTAATATATCCATTTATATTAATAATTTAAAACCGAGTGATTTTAAAAAACGTTTATTTTTAGGCGTTATAACGGCTATTCTCTTACACAAACTAATTGTAGACGGTTTACTCATCAATCTTTTATAGTTTTTTTCAGCATAAGGATGGGAAAATTTTAAGACCATTTTTGTTGTCGAATATGTAAAGTAATAGTAATCTCCTCGTCTTGAAAATTTATAACGTTACCACTCTGATCAATAATTTTTACTGTTATGTTGTTAATTGTTTTAACACTTACAGGATAATACAAGATATTTTGAGGAGATTCAACTATTTTATAGCCACTAGGAACAGTAGGAAAAAATTGATGGATAATGTGAACAGGATGTCCATTGAGATATGATCCAACAGCAATGTCACAATCTATTCCAATAGAATTAACTTGTAAAATATTTATAGGTTTGGTAGAGGTGTGTATCTCATTGGGAGTTAACAAAACTTTTTCAAATCCAAATACTTTACCAATTGAGTCATCAGTTAAGAATGAAATTGTCTTATTACTAGAAATTGATACGTGAGATGTGTTTAGATTTGGGACTATGTCAATTGTTGAATCTGATGCTACTATAAGCATGTGTTGTTTAATATATTGAATTATTTCATTAAGTTCATAAGCACCTTTAGGTATAATTATTGTATCATATATAGTAGGACCTCCAAAAATAAATCTATTGTTAGTTTCATCAATATTTGGTATTGTATTGAAACTATTGAAATTAACTAAGCCAACTTCATAGTCATATTTATCATCCAAGTAAATGGGAGGATTGAAATTATAATTAAGAATAGATGATGCACCACTAAGTGTAACAGAAAATGACATTTCAACTAAAAAAGTTCAAATATTATGATTGAAATATTTATGTATGAATTGAAGTGAGTGATGACCACAACTATACGAATTGTTCTGTAGTCTATCATAATTGTATGTTATATATACTGGACCGTTACTATGAAAATACTTAATCAGTTCCATTGGTGGAGGTAAATTTCCATAACTATCAAAGTAAATAATTTCCTTGTCTGATTTTATGTATGATGTCCAATGTGTTCCATCTCCTCTAACTGTATCTATATTCAAAATACCACATTCATGTTTATGAATTTTCTTTGGTAAATTATCTCTCATAAAAACTCCCCTAAAAAAAGGTATTTTCAATATTTTAACATATTTCCACAGATCTTTATCGGTAAGCCCACGATGGGGCAATTTCAGTTTTTTGTTGTTCCTTCTCCTTTGTATGGTCTTAGATAAAGACCTTTTCCTTTATGTCTTAGTTGTCTTCTTGGCTTTTTTTGATGTTTTTTTTTCAAACCTCTTCCCTCTTTCAATTCCATAGCCATATCATGCCGTTTTTGTTCAGTTAATTGTTGATTGTTATACTTTGCATCATTTACTGCCTTTGCAATTCCAGCTGCTCCACCTCCTAGAGCTCCTAATGCACCCAACAGTGGTAATATTAATGGTAAAAATCCACCTATTCTCGTCGGTGTTTGAATTATACGTTTTTTAGGTTTTTTCTTACCACCACGACGACTTTTTTTAATTCCTACACCCATACCAAGTTTACGTTTTCCTTTCATGACTGCAGTAACAAACAATGAAGCTACTTTTTCACCTAATGTAGCGTCCTGGGATTTAACTCGTTTCCAAGCTTTATCCTCCAATATCTGATCCGCTTTATGTCTTTCCTGTAGATTATTATTTTTTGCGTATGCTATATCGTGTTCTTTACAAGCTTGATCTAAAAGATTAATTCCCTTATCATTTCGTTGTAGTCTTTGTTCTAGTTTTGTGTTTGGTCCACAATATTCGTATCCACCAGGTAAATGAAGTTCAAATGGTAGTTTATTAATTAACGAAACTAAATCTCCACCTTTGTGATGATGACGACGACGACGTGATTGTAACTGTTTATGTTTAACCATAGTTCTCTATCTATATATACTCTGATCACCCTATAAATACTCTCAGTGTTGTTGACTATATAAGATGAAGATTGCAAAACATTTTATAGCTTTACCTGTTGAAAATTATGATTTGAGCTGTGAACAACAACGTACTGCAGGTAAACATGGATATTTATTTGGTGGAGACTCTAAACGAGCATTAATCATCGGTCCCAGTGGTTGTGGTAAAACTAATGCTATGTTATCCTTAATAGATCATCCTAATGGTTTGAGATTTGAAAATTTATACGTTTATTCCAAGAGTTTACATCAACCAAAATATGCATATTTACGTAATTTAATTCAACCCATGAAAGAGATTGGATATGAGGAATTCAACAATTCTGATGATATAATTACTCCAGATGCTATAAAGACCAATTCAATTATTATATTTGATGATGTAGTGGCTTCCTGCGATCAAAAACCCATTCAAAGTTACTTTTGTTTTGGTCGACATAAATCTACAGATTGTTTTTACTTAAGTCAAACTTATTCGGCTATACCAAAACAATTAATTCGAGATAATGCCAATCTCCTGATAATTTTTCAACAAGATTTCACCAACTTAAGACACATCTATGATGATCATGTTAATATTGACATGTCATTTCAAAAATTTAAAGACATTTGTTCATACTGTTGGGGGGAAAAGTTTGGATTTCTCACTATCGATAAAGATTCTGAAATAGCATCTGGTGGTCGTTATAGGAAAGGATTTGATGGATACATTCATATATAAGGAGAAAAGTATATATAGTCAATTTCAAATCCAACATGAATCCTAAACTAACTCAACGACTGGTCAAAGCTAGGCAGGCGCTTCGAAAAAAGTATAAAAGTTTGAAGCGAAACATAAACCAATCTCAATCACGACTGGAACAAACCTATGAGCCCATTACTCAACCGCTAAAACAACTAATATCAACTATCGAGAAACAAGAATTGATTAAACAAGAACCATCAATATCACCAAAAAAAGAATCTCGCCTATCAAGTTCAAAATATCAACCAAATCCTTCCCATTATGCACTTGCTTTCGATTCACCCAAAGAGGATGTTTTCAGTTCTAATACAAATGATGATGATGATGATGATGATGATGATGCGTTTGAGCCAAATAAAACTTTAGGGTACAGTAGTGATGAAAATATTAGTAGATTTATAGATGAAAGTATCCGTGACCTCGGTCGAATGACCAACGACCAAGGTATCCAGCAATATTATGAACAGTTTGAAAATCCCTTACCTAGAGTGTACATAAGGGAAGGTATTGCTGACACCGAAGGACAATTTGATAATACTCTTGGAGTCTATCATGATTTGCAGCTAGAAAAATTCTCTATTGGTGATTCTCCAATTGACTTTATTGGACCTGATTTAAAAATACAAGGTATTACCTACAAGGGTACTCCAGGTCTGTATGAACTGTTATTCAAAACAGACCCACACATTTTTACTAAAATGATGCTAAGGAATATGTTGACATTTTAGAGAGAACTAATGCTCTATACACAAAAAATAATAGAAAATTACCAAAACGGAGAATTCCCGCAAAATTAAAAAATAAATTCACTAACGCTATTCAACCTTTCCTAGGAATTCCTCTTGTTGCACAAAGAGAACGAGCCTTTTCAGTTCCCACTATGACTACAAGACAAATAGCAGCAAAACTGAAGGGTGGGAAAGGTTTAACAATGATGCGATATTCCCAAAATCCCATTGATTATAAATATTTTGATGATTTCAATGAATTGATTGATAGATTACGCTTACTTGTAGCTTCAAAACAAGCTGGTAATAATGCTCACCAAAATGAAATAGTGTCTATTGTTGAAGAACTAAGAGAAGGTGGTATAATAGCATAAATAGATGGATTATATTCACATTAGTAGATATGCCGTTAAACAAGTTTAATCAACATTATCTCATCACACATTCCAATGATGAGGTACTACCACAATCACCATTCTATATTTGTCAACCTGCAGACATTCAAAGTTTAGCAATTATTAATATTAGCGGAAATATAGATAAAAATGTTAGTTCATTAAACTATATATTAAACAATAATAATACTGAATATACTTTTCCAGTAAGTGGAAAAGTGGTTAATATCAATAGCAACAAACCACCAACTAAAGTATTAATACTTTATAAAAATAAATATCAAAATTTGAGTGTTCTCAACCAGCAATCCATAACAAAGGGTGAAAAGATTTCAATTGGTATAGGTAAAGAAAAAAATTATTATCCATATATTGAACTTGTGTTAGAATGTCCTCTGGTGAGCTCTACATAAATATAGTACTTTTCCAACAAATGCATCATTCCAACAATGCCTCTTAATAAATTCAATCAACACTTTTTACAATCATCATCGTCGTCGTCGTCGTCGTCGTCAGTTCCAAAATTAAGTGCACAATTTTATATTTGTGACTCTTTTGATTATCATGTTGAAAACATTATTCGATTGAAAGGCGAAAAGAAAACTAGTTTAAATAAAGATTATTATGTGTTGGATAATGCAGGTACAAATTTTCTTTTCCCCTACAATGCTAAAATTGTACAAGTTCGACATTACGCTGCAGATGGAGAGGTTTTAGTTAATGGTATATCATTCAAATTCAATGAAATTAGTGGTAATAATTTTAAGAAAGGTGATAAAATCCTATTTAAATTAGGTACACCTTCTTCTATTTGCATTGAATTCATAGTGCAGTGTCCAATAGTGAAAGATGAGTAAAGCACAAGTTGTGAATGAATTACATAAACCAGCAAGAATCAATTATAGAAGAAGACATGTTGTAATTAAAGGATTACATGATTTGATACAAGCTGATTTAGCTATTATGACTCCCTATTCAAAAACTAATAGGGGCTACAATTATATCCTAGTTGTAATCAATGCTTTCAGTAAATATGTGTGGGTTGAGGCGATTAAAAGAAAAACAGGTAAAGAAATCACATTAGCTATGAAGCATATCCTAGACCAAATGAATGTTCCACCTAAAAATCTTCAAACTGACAACGGAACTGAATTTTATAATAAGAATTTTCAAGAGCTTATGAAAAAATATGGTATTAACCATTACAGCACATTCTCCAATTTAAAAGCAAGTATAGCAGAGCGAGTAATTCGTACTCTAAAATCTATGTTATGGAAACAGTTTAGCATGCAAGGATCTTACAAATGGTTAACGACTCTACCCAATATTGTCAACAAATATAATAATACAAGACATTCCACTACAGGTGCCATTCCCAGTGAAATAAATGAGAAAAATGCAAAGTATATTACTGCATATAATCACCTGAAAACTATTGATACAAGATCATCAAATTTTAAAAAAGGAGATTTTGTTCGAATTAGCAAGTATAGACATGTTTTTAAGAAGGGTTATACTCCAAATTGGACTGCTGAAGTTTTCAAAATAAAGAAGGTGAAACTTACTAATCCAACAACTTACATACTGGAAGATGATAAGAACGAAGAAATACAAGGAGGATTTTACAGGGAGGAATTGCAAAAAGTTAAATATCCTGATGTGTATTTAATAGAGAGGGTTTTAAAACGAAAGGGTGATCGGTTATTAGTAAAATGGCTTGGGATGGATTCTAAATCATGGATAAATAAAAATAGCATTGTTTAAAATTATTATTTTTATTGTTAAATAAAATTATATAAAATGATTGACAATTTATTTACACATTTAAATTCTTAATTTTATCATAAACCTTACATCTATGTTTTATATCTAATATTGGATCTATAATTTGAGAAATTTTAATAATTCGTTGCATAAACCGTAGTCGGTCACATGCGGCAATGATCCATGATGATCCTTGTCTCGCTTGTTGATATGCATATTTCCAAGTTACTAATAAATGAATTTTGTTTCTTGTTTCATCAAAGTGAATAGTTTTCTTTACTTCTATTGTATGTTGTCTATTCTTCATATTTCATAGCTGTAAATCTTCATCTTTAAGTAACTGAGGATATCTATATATTAATTCTAATGCGATAGCGTATGTCTCGTTATTTAAATGTTTTATAGGTTCAATTATATTCAAGGCTGTAGTTACTGGATCGGTGGAATCTTTTATTCCCATTTGTAAAATTTTCAATGAACTAGCAAATTGTAAATTTTTCAAGTCTGTTAATCTATTTTCAATGAGTGGTAACATTTTCCATAACATTGAAGTAGTATCAGCTCTTAGATAAATACAAGAATCACCCCTATAAATTTTCACAACATTCCCGAATGATAATCGTTTAAATATCAAATCAAATTCACCCATATCTAACGGTTCCATATTCTTTTTGTTTGTTGATTTAAATAAAAAGTCATCAATATCATTTCTACATGATAAAAGAATGTTCCATTTTTGCGGACTGAATATAAAATAGGTATTTTTGGTTCCAAATATCCCAACACATGGATCGTAATTTAAATAAGGGGATAAACCAACCTTTACATATTTTGTTTTATATGTATTTAGAGACAATTGACGTTCTCCCAAAAATACGTCATTATCTTGCAATTGATTCATATATGTAGTGTTTGTGAGTGATTCAACTACTACTATTACTACTACAATATACTATCGCTATTAGAATAATTTAAAGATATTCTCTGGTTGAAATCTGAAAAAAAAAATCTCATTTATTCCAAAAATTACATCATGCTCTCGAGAAATGGAAAAAATTGTTTCACCCCACTCTAAAATAAAGATTATAAACGTTGAAAATCGCTGAATCTGAACAGTATATTAATAAACTTC
Organism: Galerucella calmariensis; assembly: GCA_910591675.1. Taxonomy (NCBI): domain Eukaryota; kingdom Metazoa; phylum Arthropoda; class Insecta; order Coleoptera; family Chrysomelidae; genus Galerucella; species Galerucella calmariensis. Next base: position 34,967 of record CAJUYG010002591.1, on the reverse strand, counting down.
AAAAGTGAATTTTTAAAATAAAATCATGTATAATCAACAGCAACAGCACTATCATCTAGAAGATTGTATTTGTCCAATGAAGGACCATTGGCTATACAAGCGACGATTATATCAGTTTAATGAAGAAGAACTTGAGAAGTTTCCATTGGATTATTTGATTCAAAAGGCGCAACCACTTGAGTTATTATATGCATGGTATAAATTACCAAGAGCATATCGAGACAATTTTGATTTACAAATCCAACTGCCTTGTTTTATACATTACAATCGTCCTGACTGGCAAACTCACATCGATGGACCACCTACATCACAGTCAAGATGTCATTTATGTAACTTAACTATTGAACAAATACATGTTTGATGTAAATAAAATCTGTTTAATATACTATGTTTTTTATTATATAAATTACAAAGATGTACTTTTACAAAGTTACAAAATTTCTTAACTAGATACTCTTTGTTATATTTTATAAATAATTATGATATATCATCATTTCTATCAATCTCATAATCCTCAATAAATCGCTACTGACTACTCTTATAACCCCAAGGAAGTGTGTCAAATGACTTTGAAATTAACTGACGTTTATCATCGTATGGACTTAAAGCAATTTTAGTCTGTTCTATACTAAATACATTGTGAGCATATGAACGAATAGTTTGTTGAGTTATGACTTTTGTGTTGAATTCATTTAAGCATGTAATATAATGTTCAAAAGTAATAATATTTTTCACTATATTTTTTTTAATCCCCTTAGATTTTTTTGAAATACCAAAGTTATTCAGTTCAATAGCTATTTGGTTTGAGGACATGCCCTTCTTTTCAAGTTTTTTCTTAAAATTTAATTTTTCCTCCTCACTGACTTGCATTTTGTAGGTATACATTTTAGAACGAAGACCAGCAAAATGAGTAATAATTTTACCATTTGCCTCATCTTTCATCAATCCCGGTATTTTTTTATTCACCAACGGAATATTATAAATATTATTTTTGTTATAATCTGAAGTATCAAATTTGTGGATATTTTTTTTAATAATATCTTCGTAAACGTCTAGGTTACTTATTTCATAGATAAAACTATCTGTGTCTGTGTACAATAATTTACATTTTTCCACACCTGCTGTTGGTATTATAAAATTATAGTGAAAATCATACATACAAATTTTTGAAAGATCTAAAATAACCATACCAATGTATAGTGGTTTATTAAATATTAATTCTATTTTATTCAACTCAATTGCCATCAAGTTTTCATCAAAAATTGTTCTATTGTGAAATCGTGGACTAGCAATTAAATTTTTCGCCCCGTAACGTCCCTCCCACTTAGAGCAAAGTTTAACGAGTCTATGTAATCTTATGTTTTCCATAGTTTTTCCAAATACTGCGTTATTAGCAAGTTTAAATTGATTTTTTTCAAAGTTGCTTGTAGCACTTACCCTTAATCGACTGTTTAATTCAATATAAGGTCTCAACCATTCTGATTGATTGAATTCCAACACTTTATGTATTTTCGTAATTATTAAACCATGTGCCAATGCTTGTTTTAAATTTCTATAATGTATTGTATATTCTTTTTTATCATACAAATCAGCTATCAACTTTGGTAGTTTTGAGGCTGGAGGAATGCGATGGTTAGCACAAAAAGGAAAATCTTTATGTAGAGTATGTAGACTCTTTGGATACTCCAAATCCACTTGTAATATGTACCCAATCGGAGAATTGTCTGGAATTGTTGTTACATCAATGTTTGAACTTGACCATTTAAATCCTCCAAATGGTAATGGTTCACACATTGCGTAACCGTAAAGGTTATTCACATCTAGGTAAAGGATTGTTTTGGTGGGTTCTGATGAATCATATCTGTCACCCATATATTTATTGTTTGCCTCTGAAAATCGACTACAGCATACCGAAATTCCACCTCGAATCGCTTTCTCTATAAACATAACCATGTCAACATCCTTTAAAATTTCCAATTTACATTTAGTATATTTTAACATAGCATCCCAAGTGTAGCCTGGCATTGTATAATACCATGCAGGATCTAAACCATATGTTTTCAATGCTGTTTCTCTAAAATTATCCATAACATCTGCTAGTAACAGAATATCTATCTTCATATACAAACTACTGTATTCTCCAAGGTGATTTATGTTGAAAGCGGTCCAAACATTTTGTGCATGAGTGTAATCAGTCTTGCACAATTCCACATCATTTAGTTTATTATAGAATTTTTCAATGGGTGGTAGCTCTTTCTCCTTCAATTTATCAACATTATCTACATAATCATAGGGAAACACCCCTTTTCTAGTTAGAAGTTGAAATTGATTATGATCCAAATTCTTAAACTCATGTTTTAAATTCTGAAAATTGTCTAAGCTCAAAGTCGAAACAAGTTCATTAAGACTACAACCCATAAATCTAAAAGAATCTATAAACCTAAATTTAATTCTACTATCATTATCTGTTAGAGTGAAAGATATGTACTTTTCTTTATTTAGTGGAAGAACCACAGACATATAAAAAACAATAGACAGAGCTATTCATTCATAAAATACGAAATGTTTATACTCCAACATTGTTATGATCAGGGGCGGTGAAGAGGCAAAGCATATGACCATTGTTGGAATATGGCGGCCGACAGATAAACACCATAGACGGAGAAATAACGGGGGCGAATGATTGAATAGACTCAATTCGGGAATTTTTTCACAATATTTTCGATTTTTTAAATTAAAACTTAATAAACAACTGTGCAACAAAAATTAGTATAAATATCGAAATTTGTTACTACTGATAAAAAAATTCAATTTATCTAACTATCACATTGAAATATTTACTGCTCAAAGGAGAATATTACACATTTTCATTTTTTAAAACAACTTCAAAATTGTCAGTAAATGTAATGTATATTGTAGTTTATATTAATTTTGCTCTTCTAGGTAATACAAATTCTTGTGAGGTTTATGAAATAAAAATAATTACAAAATAATACATATTTATTTTACAAGTAGTTACATCGTCAAAGTTAAGTCATTGATTGCGAAATAAGGAACTGCATCTCTCCTTAACATTTTTGTTTCATTGGTCCTTTGTGTAAAATCATTTCCTTCAAAATGATCAGAACATACTTCTGGCCTCTTTGGTAATTTTTTATCTGGCTGGAATCCAAGTATTTCCATCCAGGTATTTCTTCGAGCTTTGCTTACCGGAAAACTAGAAGAAATCATTGGAAAATTATAGGTACACAACAGTGGCTAGCTGTTTACCCATTTTTTACTACTAACTAGGATTTCTGAAGATAATAGTGTTGTAGTAGAGGTATTGTGATATGAGGTAAAACCACCAGTAAATTGTAAATTATAGCTAGGAATAAAATTACATAATTCCTAGCACCTATACAAAATGCAACAGGTACAGTAAGTAGTTGCCTATCAAAGCAAGCCTTACATGAAGTTTTTAATACCTCAAAACTCTCAGTCTATCCAAATTCCTGAACTACTTGTCTAATGTTTCCTATAGGTAAGCATCATAGACATTTTTTTATATATAGGTATGTGCAGCATCTTATGTTTATTTTCTACAATCTGCTTAAATATGTGTAAGTATGTGAGTGGTAATTTTACCCAATTCTCTCCATATCATGCCAATTCAGATTGTGTGAAAAAAGGATTCACATACCCGCCTATGACTAACTTATTTACTACAACTTACCAGTGAAAATATAGGTTAGGGTTCAAATAGTCGATTTTCCGGCACACCACACACTGTCTCACCATAGTTTTAATTTTTTAACACCTCTGCTTCACTAGTAAATACTAAATTAGGTGAAATACACGCAAATAAATCAAAAACACAGTACTCGCCACTTTAAATATCAATGAAATGATATTGGAATATGGCGGCTGCTTGTTGGGGTATTTTGCTAGCGGCGTTGCCGGACTTCGCAAAATTTTAAAAGATGAGCGGAAAATTCTACTATACTATGTATGTAATATAAAATTTAAGAGATTCAAACTCAACAAATAACAAATTTCCACACATATTTCCATGCAAAAATATATGTATGCAAAAATATATTCTGTTTGTAGAGAAATATTAAATAATAGTATCAAACATGAAGTATTAAAAGTAATTTTATATTATTCATCTGGCAACGCTGCGTTACTACAAAATAATTTGTAGTAAAGTAAGAATTAATGTTGGCACATACACATTTTGTAAACAACTCTGTCTATTGTTTTTTATATGTCTGTGGGAAGAACAGATACATGTCCACGCTTGGCAATGTCTTTTATGATAAAATGTGCGTCATAATTTGAAAGGTTGTGAAATAATATTGGAACAATAAACAATTTTTTAAATGAAAGATTACAAGTTTGATGAGCGTAACCTCTAAATAGTCCTGTAAAATGATCATGGTCCTTAACAATTATGTCTCTTTGATTAAAATGTTTCTCACAAATGTGACAAATATGTACATTTACATTTTCTATTGAATCTACTATTATTGGTATTATATTCACAATTTTACTCTCAACAAATTGTGCAATCTTTTTAATTTCATTTGAAAACCAATCCATACAATCTTCACCTTCATGATGATTGAAATAGGAAAAATTGTTGTTATAAGTACATTTCATATAATATCCTGCGCAAAATGCTTTATGATGTTGGTATTTATTCGTTGTTTTTGATAATTTTGTTTTACATGGTTCTAAAATAGCTTCAATATCAGCATAGATAAGGAAAGGTATTTTTTGTTTATAGACAAAATTTCTAAATTCAACAGCATCATATTTTGGGAATGAAATTTTACAGTTGTTTCTATTTTCACATAACAAATAATGCTTTTTCAACTTTTCCTCACTATAAAAATAATTTAAACAACGGTCACACAAGCTAATTGTAGCTCTATGCTTAGTGATTTGAGATCGAATAAGTCGTGAAAGATTTTTAATTAAACAATAATGAAATTTTATTTCAATATTTTCATCATCATCATCATCATTATCATCTTGTTCTGATTCTACAAAATTATTCAACTTTGGAAAATACTTATTTTGAATTAATAACTAATTAACATGTTTCTCTAATTTTCGTTTGGTAAGTTTAGCAGGTACAACTTCATAATATGAACTTTGTTGTGTACAATTTAATTCTAGAGCGTATACGTTTACGGAAATATTATTCAATTCCTCAAATTTGTTAATTTGATTTAGTTTCATAGGTAATTCTAACCCTTTGACATTTAACACAAGACTATAGTGTGGATATGATGAGGTGAGTCTATAATTACCTGTTGGTGGGTATAAAAAACTAACAATACTCCAAAAAAAGCATGCGTCATCTCTATTTTGAATGTTGATGCATGCTTTTTTATTTTCTATCTGAGGTGGTAATTTGATATAAGAGGTTCCATTACCAATTTTATATTCGTTTATAGCTACCTCCAATAATAGAATTTTTTGTAGCGCCCAACCGCTTGATTCTTCCGAAAATTCTGACAGTTTATTTAAAATATAATCTGTTACATGTTCTTGAAACCAAATAGCTAAATCAGTTGATTGATCTAATACTGCATTAGGTGTCACAAAATACTTTTGATCAATTACTTCTTGATCACCTGACGTTTTAACAAAATCTGCCCACAGTGTGGTATTAATTTTTACAATTAACTTTTTTTTAATAATTTTGAGAATCTTAATTTTAAAGAGATCAAAAGCATCTGATAAAAATTCTTTTATTTCTTTATGATTCACATTTATAATCACTGCTGTTTGAACTCTACTTTTGAAACAAGAAATTATATTTTCCCAGTAAACTTTTCGATTTTGTTTTACACCAACATGTTTGTTTTTTAATTTTATTAAACATTTTAATCGTTTCAATTGACCAATTTTTGTTAATATCTTACGTTTTTGACCAACCTTTAAATGATATTTTTTCAATGCTATGTTACATTTTTTAATATGTTCATTAATTAATTTTATTGATTTGTTTTCAGCAGAGTTCACTCTAATTAACTTAATAGATTCATCAATTTTGGATAATGTACCATGATATTTGTCCATAATATTATATCATAACTATTTATAAAAATATAACTCACCAATAATTAGATTTCAACAATTTCAAACGATGCTGTTGGATTCAATTTTCCAATGTCTACCGCTCCTCTGAATATTATTGCGTACTTCCCTTCTTCAAAATATTTTATATAAGGTTTATACGTCTCTGTTACCCTCTGCGGTAGGAACGTTATTTCTTTCTCCAGTTCCAGCAGCACCGTTTCCCCAAATTTACTCCTAACTATTTTAGCCGAAATGATTTTTTGGGTTCCCCTAATATTAAGTCCGTTAATTTTATAGTTGGTTTTGGGTCTCTTTCTAAAAGTGAGGAAGAATTTATGGTTTTTAGATCCATTTTACTAAAAATAATAATAATAATATGATTAAACATTAGAACACATCACTAATTTAAATTCTAAGTAAAATAAAAAAAATAAAAACGTCTTACCTGTTGTTTATTGAAGGTGATGATGTGATTGAAAACAAGAAACGATTGAATTTCACAAGAAAATCTTGAGCTTAAATACAAAATGAATCTAATGACCTTAATAATAATTGCATAGGTATTTACTTATTTTCCGCGACTTACGTAAGACTTTCAACTGCATTAGTTGTCTCTGGTGGATTTTTAATAACAGGATGGTTATAGCAAAGTATAATATGCATAGTAGACTAACCCATTGAAGATATATTCATTCGTATATAATTAATGTATTATCACCTTATAGATTTTTTTAAAAAAACTAATAAACTATCTAAAATGACCTCAATAATAATTGCATACCTATTGCGTAAGACTCCGGACTGCATTAGTTGCCTCTGGCGGATTTTTAATAACAGGATGGTCATAGCAAAGTATTATACACTATACCATTGAAAATATATTATTTGCGTATATAATTTATGCATTATAGCCTTGGGCGGGCTTGTTTCCTATACTTTGTATACAAACACAGCGCATTCCATTATATTTATGCACTTATACAGGATGGTTCTACCAAAATATGACGATGTACCATATACTGAGTGTTGTTTGACTTAGAAGGAACATAGTTACACTACTGCCCTTAGAATCAAAAGCCACTCAGAATTTTACCAAAAGGATTAATAAACATGTAAAATTGTAATTTCCTATTTATTTACAGAACAAATAACAGTAAGTATATTATTCAAAAATATTAACTATTTATACATAGAAGGGGGCATACAAAAATTACATAGGTTTCTTACGACATTTTGACACAGCAAATTATTCAATAAAATCTGAAAAATCTATTGAGCTCATTAGTTCATTTTCGATTGACAGTAGCGAGAGTGATGATAATCTATTATCCCCATTGCAGAGCGATATTTGTTTTTAATCTAACTCAGGGTACTGGAAGACCTTTCACCCTTGCAATAATTGAAAAAATAAGGTTTATGAAAAGTATAGTACATTGGGGCCCCTCATATCACGGGGCTCAGTGCTTTAGCCCCCAAAGCCACCCCTTCAATCCGACACTGCGAATGTGTTGAGGATTATAAATTCCAGTTAAGGAAACAACATTTTCTTTGATTTCTTTAAATACACTGTTCATCATATGAATACTTTCACAACTTGAATCGAGGAGAAAAGTATGACCTTGATTATTTTGATCAATTTGTGCCATAGTATAATAACAAGAATTTGAAGCATTTATTGAGTTTTTTTTAATGACAACCAATATCAAAAAAGAAGCTCATATTGTGTACCTTGCATAATTCAAAGGATAATGATTTGATATGAAGGTCAACATGATTTCTCATAATTATACGTGGTTATTTGCCAATTAATGTAATTTAATCACATATAGAGCAACTATTTCTTGAAAATATTCAGCTGCCGGCCCTGACGACTTCCACTCGATATTCCTAAAGCATCTGCACCAGACACATTACATAAGTTTGTCGAACCATACATCAATATTTGTTACACCAAGAATTTCTCACATTTTGACGACCAAAAAATGATTCCGTAATAAAGTATGACTTTGTCACACCCAACTGATTTACACCGATTTCTCTAAAAAATATTTATGGAAGACTATTCACTCGATTTCTATAAAAATTGGCATACCTGGTATCCCAAGTAGGCATATTTTTGTATTATTTAAATATATGTACAGTGCTTTTCAGATAAAAGTATCCACCTTGAATAACTTTTGTAATAGTGGTATGTATTTAGAAAAAATCCAAAAACACGTCAATTTATGTTGGAAGGGGCAAGCATTATGGCTTATTTAAACTTACTGGAAAAGCCACCCCCTCACCCCTAGCAGCATCCCCTTTATTTTTTTAAATTATTTTTCATATTTTTTATGTAAAATTTGGATACTCCTCTTTGAGCTGATTTCAAAAATGTATAATACTTGTAGGTTAAAGTGGTTAGTTTATGAGATAAACAATTTTTCTTTTAAGAGCACAAATTTTACTTATTATTTACTTTCACCTTATTTGCTTGTAATAAAATGGGTTGTATAACAGTTCAAACTCTTTAATCTTTTTAACTGTGCTATTTATTATGAAGTTACAATAATTGTTCAAAATGAGTACCATTCGCTTCCATACAATGGTATAATCTATTTTGAAATGCCTCTCTGAGATTGCTTAATACGGCTGGATTTAATTGTCGACATTCATTTTCTATCCTCTCTCGTAAATCATCCAGAGATTCTGGTTGGGTAGCATAAACTTTTGTTTTTAAATACCCCCATAAAAAGAAGTCTAGGGGTGTTAAATCCGGTGACCTAGGTGGCCACTCCATCATCTGCCCCCTTCTACCTATCCAACGAGCGGGGAATGTTTCGTTTAAAAATTGTCGGATAGGCATAGCATAGTGTGGGGGAGCTCCGTCTTGTTGAAATACCAGTAAATCTTCGGAAAGGTTATCATCATTTTCTATTATTGTTGTATTACGTGGGTCAATCCCTTCCCTGAGTAACTCAAGATATGATTCACCATTTAAATTTCCGTTGATGAAGAAAGGTCCGACAATGTGGTCATGGGGATGTTGTGTATGGAATTCACGCATAATATGTGGATCACTTTCAGCCCAATATCTACAATTATGCCTACTTACTAAGCCATTTAATGAAAATGAGCATTCATCAGAAAAGCAAATATTGTTTAACAATTGTGGATTGTTATTGATAATTTGCGTCATTGATTCGCAAAACTCTAGACGACGATCAAAATCATCTTCATTCAACTCGTGCACCAACTTAACTTTGTATGGGTGGTACTTGAATTTATGTAGAACTCGGAAAACTGTAGAAGATGAAACACTGATCGCTCTACTTATTGTTGACAACGATTGGGGTTGTTGAGCCTCTAAGCTGACTTGCCCTAAAATTGCCACTTGGATTGCTTCGTTATTTACGAGTCCCTCTCGCTTATGCACTTTATTGCAAACAGACCCTTTTGTGGTAAATTTCTCCATCAGTTGAATTACATACTTATGAGTTGCATGTCTTCCGTCATGTAATTCGTTAAATATTCTAGCAGCAGCTCTTGCACAATTATTATTTTGGTAGTATAAACCTACAATTTCAATTCTTTCTTGCAAAGAGTAAACCATTTCAGAGAAACAAAATAAATAATGTATCAAATTACACTATCAATAGTGACTACAAATTCTAGTTGACAATATCAAACTTTAATAAAAAGTAGAGTTTTTTGTTGTTTGGATTTTTTAAGTAGAATAAATAGCACAGTTAAAAATATTAAAGAGTTTGAACTGTTGTACAACCCATTTTAGTACAGGCAAATAAGGTGAAAGTAAAAAATAAGTAAAATTTGTGCTCTTAAAAGAAAAATTGTTTATCTCATAAACTAACCACTTTAACCTACAAGTATTATACATTTTTGAAATCAGCTCAAAGATGAGTATCCAAATTTTACATAAAAAATATGAAAAGTAATTTAAAAAAATAAAGGGGATGCTGCTAGGGGTGAGGGGGTGGCTTTTCCAGTAAGTTTAAATAAGCCATAATGCTTGCCCCTTCCAACATAAATTGACGTGTTTTTGGATTTTTTCTAAATACCAGTATTATTATAAATTGACGTGTTTTTGGATTTTTTCTAAATACCAGTATTATTAAAGTTATTAAAGGTGGATACTTTTATCTGAAAAGCACTGTATAATAGTTTTATTTTTTTTGAACACTGGAAACTTAGGAATATACTTTCAGTTCGTTTTGGAACCTATGAACTTATAAATGTTGGACTATTGTTGGCTTTAAATTATCCTATGAAACTTGAGCATCTATAATTATAGTTTCCATATCAATGCTTATTTACTTACCAATTTGTGAACATTCATATTATACAGGGTGTCCCAAATAAGAGTGACTGATTTTAAACATAAATGCCAAGCTTATTAATTGCTCCAAAGAGATGGGGTTTTCACTAGTTTATCAAAGAGATTTGTTTAGGCTTGACTGGCATTTCATCTCATTAACACAGGGTGTTTTACTAATGTTGGTCAAATTCAAAGGGGAAAATATGTATTTTTTCAAATGGATCACCCTATAATTTTTGATCTTATTCGAAAGAGCAATCATTCTCCTTTCCAAAAATGTATAGTTTTCTTTCTTTTGTTCCAATAACAACAAAGATATTCGAGGTTTCAAGTAGTAGTACATTTTTAATTAGTAGTTTCATATGAACGTATTTTGATGCATAAAATCAACTCATGCTGTGGCCGTTTGACGCATAACAACAAATTGATTGGAAGAAATTGGTTTTTGAGAACCTCATATTCTACAATTATGTTTGTTACACATGCCATTAATGTGGAACATTGCTTCATCAGACATAATTCATAATGAATTGGGTTCGTTTCTTAATGAGTCAAGTAAAGTCTCACATACCATTACTCGTTTTTCATATTATGACTCGTACAATTTTTGATAAGTCTGAATTTTGTATGGAGTTAATCTTAAAATTTTTAGACATCTTTGAACGTCACTCTTGCTAAGCTCCAAAGTTCCAGCAATTTTCTAATAGAAATTTTACGATCGTTATCATGTGGCACTTCATCAATTGACATCAACTTGTTTAAAAGACCATCATTATTTCTTGGTTTTTTAAGAGTGCAATGCAACCAGTTTCGATAAATTGTACATACATTTTTTTAATAATATTCAGTGACGGCGGATTTTTCATAAATTTCCTTCTGGATATCCTCCTTGTTTATTGATTTCGTCTCTGCATAAATTTTTACAGTTTGAGCTTTTTTACTCACTGTATAGATCATTCCGAAACCGACTTATATGACTTAACAAAATTACTATTCTCAAAATTGCTGATTTTGTTGTTATGCGTCAAACAGACACAGCATGAGTTGATTTTAGGCATCAAAATACGTTCATACGAAACTACTGATTGAAAATGTACTACTACATGAAACTTCGAATATCTTTGTTGTTAATGAAACAAAATATAGAAAACTATACATTTTTGGAAAAGAGAATGATTGCTCTTTCGAATAAGATCAAAAATGATAGGGTGATCCATTTAAAAAAATACATATTTTCCCCTTTGAATTTGACCAACATTAGTAAAACACCCTGTGTTGATGAGATGAAATGCAAGCCAAGCCTAAAAAAATCTCTTCGATAAACTAGTAAAACTAGTGAAAACCTCATCTCTTTGGAGCAATTAATAAGCTGGGAATTTATGTTTAAAATAAGTCACTCTTATTTGGGACACCCTGTATTATTATTGTTATATACCGTTCTCTTGTCAACATCACGCTAAATCGCTTGTTATTGTCAATTGAAAATTTATTGTATGATTTTATGTAACAAAAAAGACATAAAGAATAAATTATCACAATTTTTTTATTGAAGTTGAGTTTCATTTAAGACCTTATACAGGGTAAGTCATTAGGAAACGATGGGCATCCAGGATAGACTGGCGAACAGCGAAGGCAGTGGTAGATGCGGAAAATACAAAATGGGCTATTAACAGCTTCAAACCTACTCCAAAAAGGAGGCAACACACTGCACAACAGGGTAAGTGAATTGCTCAGAGCTAGCCTAGCTCTAGGGCATATTCCAAGAACCTGGCAACGCATCAGAGCTACAATTATACCAAAACCTGGAAAATCTGGACAGGACACGGCTAAAGCTCTGAGACCAATCAGTCTAATGTTATTTTTGATGAAGACTCTTGAGAAACTTCTCGACAGACATATCAGAGACGGTATACTGGCTACAAGACCAATACACCGAGATCAATATGCATACAGAGAGGGAAAATCAACCGAAACAGCATTACATCAACTCATAAAAAGGGCTGAATACGTGCTGGAAAACAAAGAGGTATTGCTCGCAGCCTTTCTTGATATAGAAGGAGCTTTTGACAACACCTCCTATGAATCTATAGCTAAGGCGACGAGGAATTCTGGGATCGATACCACGAGCTGCAGGTGGATAGACTGCATGCTTAGAAGCAGGCTCATAGAATCGACTCTGATGGAGGAGACAATGGTCGTACGTGCAACCAGAGGTTGTCCGCAGGGGGGAGTACTATCCCCGCTGCTGTGGAACCTGGTCATGGACGGGCTCATCAGAATCCTACATAGAGACGGATTTAACACCATAGGATATGCAGATGACCTGGTAATTCTATCCCAAGGTAAATTCAACAGTACAACCAGAGACAGACTCCACATGGTTTTAAATGTAGTAACAGGCTGGACTGTAAAAGAAGGGCTACGTATTAGTCCTTCGAAAACACAGATAATTGCGTTCACCAGAAGAAGGAAAAGGAAAGGACTTGGCCCTCTGACGCTTCAAGGTGAACCAATACGATTGTCAGATGAAGTAAAATATCTTGGGGTTATCCCAGCACGTGATCAAGAAAGCAGAGGTGGCCTTCATGGTTGCCAGACGCACCTACGGCACTAAATGGGGACTTAGACCCAGCATGGTACACTGGCTGTACAAAATGGTGGTCATTCCCAGGATCACATATGCATCTCTGGTGTGGTGGCCAAAGATCAGACAATCCTCTGCTGAAATATCACAATCCTTGATACTATAAAATGTATATAAATAAAACACATAAACCCTCAATAGAGAGCCGGCGAATATTCAATAAATACCAATTACCTATTTAGCAATGTAAAAAACAGTTCTCTGGAACAAATGAACTTTTATTCACAGCAGTATTACTATAAAAAAAATCAAAACGAGTTTCAATTCGGGAAGTAAAAAACAATTTTCCCAAAACAAATCCCAATAATGTAATTTTGCCACAAAAAAAACTGAACAAAGTAAAAAAAAAATCAATCGGTCCGGGAATAAAAAATATAAAACTATTTCTAGTGTACGGAATACGGAGGTACGGAAATTGTTGAATATACGATGAATATAATTCTTAAATCGGCTTCGGACTCTTTTCACAAAATACTAAACGTCTTTACCTATAATATAAATTCCGGGAACCGGATCGGAAATTTTCCTTACGGACGGAACTACAATCACTCGAGTATCGGTAACGCATTCGATAGCTGAGAGCTGAAGGCTGAGAACCGAAGGATGAGAACCTAGAATACAACTCTTCTGTCCTTTTTATATTCTCATTAGTAAAATTTTATTTAGAATCTAGAAAAAAGTTTGTTATATGCCAGACGTCTTTCGGAATTACTTAAATTAAATTAAATGGTATATATACCAAATGTCCTCTTTTTGATTGAAAAATTTCAACTTCGGAAATGACTAAATTTTATGATTCAATATAAATTTGCGTACCTCCGGACTAATACAAAAAATACTATAACTATAATATAACGGTCATAAAAATAAAAAATGATAGTCGGTAACAAAAGAGAATAGGAAAGTTAGTAACGAGTTATTTAAAACCAAGTAGTAAAATAAAAAATGAAAAACTTAAAAAATAAGACCAAAATCGGTGCAAAAAAAATTACTCGTTTCAAATCACTTAGTATAAACAAGTTGATGAAGTAGATTTTTTATTTTATACGTTTATACGTCGTATATTATTTTACATCTTACCTATCGTTTTTTTCTTGCAGGGATTTCCCAAAATTACAAGGATAGCAGGACTATTAGTTTTTTTTTAACTTATCGTAGGTACTTATCAATAGTTATTTTTTTATCTATAAGATTGAGGCAATTCCTAGTATCTACCTTTTGTAACAAAAGCGAAAACATATTTCAAAATAGACTCCTCCAAAATATCAAAATGATTGATTTTGTAAGTGTGCATAAGTAGATAAATAATGAAAAAATTTGAAATAAAAACACATCTAAAAATGTTGCCATGGCAATAATTTTTTTTCCAACGATTACGAGTCTTCACTAAAATAATATAAAAAACTTGAGAGGTGTCAAGGTACACCCGGATGGAACGAAGTTCCTTTCGATTAATTAGTGAAGGAATTGTACATATATACATACACACACCGAAACATTTATATATATACAGGGTGGGGCATACTTCTGACATCGGAGGATTACATCGTTGTGGTGATAGATAGAACTTTATAGTTTTGTGTGAGCTAATACAGTTACTGAGGGCACATTTTGAAAATACTTTCGATTCTTCGATTCTACAATACCACGTAGCAGTACAAACTTACATTTTTTCAAATGGAACGTACTATATTTTGTTTAAGAATCGAAAAGATCTCACCCAGAGCGTTACAAAAATATAGCACTCTAATATATTATAAGGGTGTTTTACAAAGATATGGCCAATTATTAGCAAAAAAGACCTTCTCTTTAACACTCTGCAGAACAGTAAATTGAAATAAATCAACAGGTCTTTGTGTTCAAATGTCATACACACATCATTGGCTGTGCTCAGTATTAATTACTTACTTTTTTTATCTGTTGCTTCTTTAATACAGGGTGAAACAAAACGCAAATCAAGCAATATCTTAAAATTTTTAAATGAATCACCCTATAAGTCTTTTTACAATTTGTTAGTACAATTGATAAACTTTCAAACGATGTAGTACACTTAGGGCATTAGTTAATGGAAAATCGTAGATATTTTATGATAATGGTCAAAAACAAGTATTTTACGTACACAAATAAAATGGTATTAAATTTTTACATGCAACCTCTTGTAAATTTTAACATTTCTAAAGCATATATTTTAATCGTAATTTTTGCTAATACCGTAGGTACCTGGAATTACCAAAAATTTCATATTTATTCATGTTTCACTTTCAAGAATTGTTATTATAGGCTTGTTTGAGAATGGGCGAAACATAATCAAGCCATATTTTTGATTATATCAAGTGGGCTACTATCAAAATAGTATCTACTAATAAATGTCAAAGAAATATTGCTGTATTCTTCGTTTGCGTTTGGGAAGTTGATTCATACACAATAGTTAACTAGTGGTTCCAACAAGATGGAGCATCTGTATATCAGAAATTTTACCGACAGGTGGATAGGACGTGGTGGACCAATTTCGTAGCCTCCTCGATCTCCAGATCTCACACCGATGGATTTCTTTTTATGGGGATACATCAAGCAACTTGTGTATCAAACGTAACGCATTTTCCACAATAACTCCAGCTATGTTGGAAAGAGTAAGATCCTCGTTTTTAAAAGAATTGTATGGAAGTAAATGATCGCCATTTTGAACACTTAGCATAAACTACTATACTTTTTATAGAATGTCAATGTTCATTTATGTAAATGTGAGTGTTCTTATAATGTTGGTTTTCATAATTGTTAGTTTTTCAAAAATAGAAAAAGTTGGAAACTGAATTACAAGCTTGCATTTTACATAACTAAGATATACTGTTTGTGGTGACTTGGGTAATTATTTCGTAAAGACTACAAACTGCTTTTATATTTATAAGTAGGTAATATAATGACATTAGCCCACTTACAGTAAACAAAAATATTTCTTCCAACATAATTCCTTCTTTCCTTCCTCTAATGGTAAGAGTAGAAGTCAAAGATATTTTAGATGCATCCAAAATTACGATTAGAATTTATGCCTTAGAAATGTTAAAATTCACAAGATGTTGCATGTAAAAATTTAATACCATTTAATTTGTGTATGTAAAATACTTGTTTTTGGCCATTATCATAAAATATCTACGATTTTCCATTAACTAATGCCCTAAGTTTACTACATCGTTTGAAAGTTTATTAATTGTACTAACAAATTGTAAAAAGACTTATAGGGTGATTCATTTAAAAATTTTGAGATATTGCTTGATTTGCGTTTTGTTTCACCCTGTATTAAAGAAGCCACAGATGAAAAAAGTAATTAATACTGAGCACAGCCAATGATGTGTGTATGACATTTGAACACAAAGACCTGTTGATTTATTTTAATTTACTGTTCTGCAGAGTGTTAAAGAGGGATGTCTTTTTTGTTAATAATTGGCCATATCTTTGTAAAACACCCTTATAATATATTAGAGTGCTATATTTTTGTAACGCTCTCGGTGAGATCTTCTCGATTCTTGAACAAAATATAGTACGTTCCATTAAAAAAAATGTAAGTTTGTGCTGCTACGTGGTTTTGGAACACCCTGTAGAATCGAAAGTATTTTCAAAATGTGCCCTCAGTAACTGTATTAGCTCACACAAAAATGGTTTTAAATGAAACTAACTATGTCTAAATGACTCCACAATATATTTGTAAAAATGTGTAAATTGCAAGTAAATTGACAATTGTTTCGATGATATTTATATCGAAACAATTGTCAATTTACTTGCAATCATTCAAGTCATTTAGAAATAGTTAGTTTCATTTAAAACCATATGATAATACTGATATCCAATTTTGTGATAAATTTGAATTAAAAGCTCCAACTGTCTACATATTTTAGCTAATTTCTTCATAAATTGCAGTGTCATTTTGATGTTTTGGTAATAGATAGCCATTACTATCATATATTGAAACACTACTAAAATTATCTTGAATGAAACTGTGTTTTGACTGACAAATTTGAGTAACTCTTTTGAAAAATTCATTGTTTTTTGAACAGTACCATGTTATTACAGATGTTAATAGTGCCAATAAGCATATGAAAGTGATTAATATAATCAACCAAATAATATCCAATTTGATCATGAAGTGCGACTTCAGCTCCGATAGATTTTCATCAATTTTACTAGAAGTAGTGAGGTTAAACGTATACTTGAAATATGTTGAGTTGAATAATTCGGTGAAAGTCTTAAAGTTTGTCAAATTTAAGCTATGATGTAATAACTTCAAGCAAGGTTCAGTAAGACTAACATTTTTAGTTTCCATCTTCCACATATTGCAATTAGATTCTAAGATATTAACTTTCAAAAAAAATAAAATGTTCCTGTAGAAGAAAGTTACGAAAACATTGTCGGGATTATTTTCAAACCTCCATTCTTCGACTTCCACCCAAAATGGTAAAGTAGCTTTTTCAATTTCGAAAGGACATTCTGTGGTGTTGAACTGGTTCAAATTATAAGATGCATCTATTAGACACCAATCTGGAAGTATAGTTGGGTTGTGAAATGGTTGTATTATTATGTTATATGGATCGCTCACTATTCGATAGTCATTTCGGGATTTTGACAATGGTGATAATTCTATGTCTTCAATAATGAGAACCAGAACAATTACTGGCATTATTTTTTCCATATAGCGTCCTTTGAATGAAACCTAAAAAAAATTTGCATAAATTTAATTTCTCATGCATTAAAAATGGATTTCGTCATAAATCAAGTGTTACAATATTCGTAACTTTTCTACTTCTTCAAATTGCCAGGAAACCATTATAAAGGAGCCTTTTATTTTTTAGGGGCAATCAGAAAATGCAATAAAATATAGGGTGTTCCATTAGAAAAAATATAACTTTGATACGCCACACTTTATTGGAACACTCTGTATATTTCAAAGTAATTTCAAATTATAGTTTAAGCTGGACTAAAATTTATGGTATAAGAAGATTTTCCGAAAAATTCATATTCTCTGCGATATTTTTGTCGAATCCCATTGAATTGTATGCCCCTCTTTCTAAGCATGTTTACAAATACCTGACTTAAAGAACTCCCTATCTTTGATATATTTTTTATGTTCACTTATTCGGACTTTCCATGGTCTAGACGTTTCACCTAAATAGAATTTGTCGCATTCACAAGATATCTGATATATGCAATTTTTTGAAGATTGTTCTACATTTTTTGGTTTCGTTTTTGTTAAGATAGATCTCAAAGTATTGTTAGATTTAAAGCTGGTTCGAATGTTAAATTGATTACCAATTTTCTTAATTCTTTCTGACAAACCTCTAGCATAGGTATTGTCAAGTTTTTAAAAATTATGTTAGCTGAATTATTAATATTATTGTTATTCTTATGGGGTATTAACAATGAGCCTTTCTCTATATTCTTGATTTCTTTATTTACAAATTCTGCCGGGTAATTATTGGCATTTAAAACATTTTTTAGTAGAGTTTTCTCCTTTGTGAAATGATTATCATTAGAACAAATGATTCTGGCCCTATCGTATAAAGATTTTACTACCCCTTTTTTAACGCTTATAGCATGATTTGATTCAAAATTCAAAATTCAAATACCTATTAGTGTGTGTTGGCTTCCGATAAACTGTAACGTGCTTTTTTTGTTCCTTCTACATTTCCATTATAATTATATCTCTGATAATTTTATATTTTTCAAGTACTCGTAAATAGTGTTGCGTACCGTATTTTGTTGTAACTTAAATATATCATTCGTTGTAAATAGTGTTGCATACCTCATTGTGATGAGATTCAATTGTTAATGGCTATGGCATTTTTGTTGATCACTGGAGATTGAGTAAAGTATTTTCATTATTAGATTTTGCTTTAGTTTTTAGCCTCGATTATTGTGTGTTATCGATTATATTATTGTTTGCTTTACATTTCTGTGTAGATGAGGCTAGCTATCAACACGGACGAACGCGATTCTTAGTGTGGAACATAGACTTGCGAATATTCTTGGTTGACGTCAATTCCGTGTCATTCTTGATATCCAGCTTGGGATGGGAATTAGTCTTGTTCTGGTTGTGAGAATTTTAGGGTCTGGGTGATATTAACAAGTGTGCAAAACCTCTACGGTTTTCCTTTCATATCTGGCTGTATTTGGGCCATCTTAATTGGATTTTGAAGAAAAACCATTTGATTTTTAACTTGACCATTCTATCTTACCTCAGTTGTTGATATTTTTGGATTTTGGTGTAGAGTTAAAATTACCGCATGCGGGATTTAATTGAGGGAAGCCATTGTTGATTAGCAGGTGCCGTTCCATAACCAAACCGGCTACAGTTATTCTTGCTTAAGTGTTTGACTTAAACCCTATAACATCTAGGTGAGTCGATTATTTTATCTATATCTCATTTGTATTATCACCGTAATTGCTATTGAATCAATTAATTTCGTTCATTTTAAACTATTCGTGTCTACTATGATGCTCTTTAAATTTTTATTTCATAAGTAAAACTTCAGGTATTCTATTTTATCAATGTTCAATGTAATTTGTTTCAACTCACTGTTATATTACTATACGGTGATTAGAAGATGTAAGTATTTATTATAGTAGCTTCCGTAAGTTCTTCAGTTTATAAGTAAAACTTGAGGCCTTGTATTTTATTGAAAATTTGCAATGTTATTTGCCTTGATCATTATTATATCACTTTATTATGATTTGATTTGTAAGTATATAATTTTAGTGGTAACTTCTATCTTTATATATTATTTTGATAACTGAATTGTAATTTAACTTTGGTTTTTTTTTCAAGTGTTGTTAAAGTTACTTTCACATGAACATTTTGTA
>CAJUYG010002591.1:0-14984 GCA_910591675.1 Galerucella calmariensis | reverse complement strand
ACGAATGAAGAAGTCGTATAGTGTTCAAGAATGCACATGAGTCTTAGGCCGGGAACAGACGAGCGTTTATTTTACGTGCGTCTCGCACGCACGTAATTTCTGACGAACGTCGAAAAGGATGTCACACGAATGCGTAAACGTGCGTAATTTCTAACGTACGTTGTATGTACAGGAAATTACCAACGCACACGACTCGACGGTCTTGATTCATGATGAACGCTGTTCAAATGTGTGAATTTTCATATCTGGTGGTAAAATACTTAAAAAATAAAAAGAAGTGCAGCAACAGAAAGTGGTGGGTACACCCTATCAATTCTGAAAGACATTTACGTGGTCATTTCTACACCTTGTATGCACGTCTTAAAGCAGATGAAGATAAATTTTTTAACTATTTTCGGATGTCTATAAAATCTTTCGATGAATTGTTGTATTCTATAAGAGAGTACATAATAAAGCAGGATACCAACATGAGAAGCTCAATTCCACCAGAAGAAATGCTCGCTGTTACTTAAAGGTACGTAAGACAGTCAATACAATTTGTTACATAAACATTAAATTTATTTTGATTATACAAATAAGTATTTAAGTACAAATAAATTTTTGATTATAAAATTTATTCTTATTGATTATACAAAATAAGAACACAGAAAAAAACTTATTGAAGGTCTAAGTTTGAATATTGAGGATTGTCTCGGTCATATTCGGCTCGCGAATGTGAATCATCAGTAGAATGGTAGCTTGGTGAAAAATTTGAAAAATATGTAGCCGTTGATGACGGTCTAGATTCAGGTTGATAATTTGTATTAGTGTTGGCATACGAAGCAGTAGACTGTTGTGGAGGGAACGAAATAAAATTATTTGGTCTAGCCTCTATAGTCGCAGATGTACCTTGTTGCAAATTTTGCAAAATTTGCATAGTCTGCATTCTAAATGTAAATTTCTTGTCCGCATTCAGTTTTCGAACTGTGGGCAGTAAAGATTTGAAAAATGATAGGTCTTCATCTTCAATCAATAAATCTTGCCTTGGTTGATGTGCCTCCATAAAACTGACCAATTTTTCTTCAATGAAGTTACTTTTTCGTGTACATCTTTTCGCGTTTACTGATGCACGTTTTGTAGAAGTTGTTGGGGTAACTTCAACTACACTTTCTTCACCATTCTCAAGGCCGCTATTATTTCCATTACTTTGAATATCGACAGAACAATTATCCAGTGTTGGATCTTCTGGAATGCTGGTGTTTGTCGTCCGTAGTTCCATAGTCTTCTTTAAAAAACGTAGTTGTTCTTCATAAATGTACTTCTTTTTTTTACTCGCGCCAGATCCCGATTTGCACGCTTCATTATTTTTTCTTCGATTTCGGACGTAATTGTCTCTTATGCTTCTCCATTTCTTCTCCAAATCTTGTGCTGTAAGACAATAATAACATCAATAAACAGATTGAAAAACATAAATCAAACAATTTATTGTAAATTTTCAGGTATCTTGGCAGTGGGTGTAGTTTAAAGGATTTACACTATAACTTCAGAATTGGACGTTCAACAGCAGGCGAAATTGTAAAAACTGTATGTCGCACAATTTGGGATGTAATGAAAGGAAAATGTATACCTATTCCTGACGAATTGGATTGGAATAATACAGCGGAGGGTTTCCGAAATCGAGCTAATTTTCCCAACTGCGTGGGGGCTGTAGACGGAAAGCACATCCGAATTATAAAGCCAATCGCAAGTGGATCTTCTTATATCAACTACAAACATTACTTTTCCATCGTTTTATTAGCTATAGCTGATTCAAATTATAATTTTATTTACGTTGATATTGGATCCTATGGTAAAGACTCTGATTCTACGATTTTTAGAAATTCGTCTTTATATAGAGGGATAGAAAATAACACATTAATGCTTCCTAAACCAAATGAAGTGCCAGGTGTTGCGATACCTTTACCGTTTGCGTTTGTAGGAGATGAGGCTTTTGGATTATCACCTAATCTTCTTCGGCCATACTCTGGCAAACATTTGTCAGTGCCAAAAAGAGTTTTTAACTACAGGTTATCAAGGGCTCGGCGTTATGTGGAATGTACCTTTGGAATTTTGAGCAATAAGTGGCGCATTCTTCACAGGGCAATTGATGTAGATGTAGAATTTGCTATTGACATAGTAAAGAGTTGCTGTGTATTGCACAACTTTGTACGCAAACGCGACGGTTACAGTTTTGACGATACTCTAACTATTGTTGGCTTATTAGAAGATTTTATTAATGATGAGACAATCACCGTAAATAGATCTATTAATCGCTATCGAGATGCACTTGCAAATTATTTTGTTAGCGAAGCTGGAGAGTTGCCTTGGCAGTATAATAAAATCTAGAATAAAGCTCTCTCTATCAATTGATATCTACCTCGATATTTACTATAGGGCCTATATTCAAATTTGGTGTTTATTTGGTCACAATTGTGTTTCAAAATGATATATATATATATAGAGAGAGATAATCTACTTACCTAATATTTTCTGTTCTGCATCTGTTTTACTGGCAAAAGTTTCAAATAAAGATGAAGCAACTTCTTTCCACGCATTGTCTTTTTTATTCTTATCTTTATAATCCTCAGAAGAAGGATCCCAAAAAACTACCCGTTTTTCAACTTCACTTATTACAAGTTCAGGGTCAACCATATTTAATATTATTTCTCACTGAAATCGAAAAATTATATGCTATATTACGACAAAACGGCCGTTGAATAAACACTAGACCTGTGTGTGACCGAAATGGTATAAGCAAATAGAAAGCTACAACGCACGCTGACACGTTTCAGCATGTTACGGACGTCGTCTGCGTTGAAACGGACGTTAAACCAGACGCGCGCTGCTGTGTGACTAGTTATATTGTAAGTATAATAATGCTGAAACGTACGTTTTAACGCACGTAAAATAAACGCTCGTCTGTTCCCGGCCTTAGTATACGATTATTTCCATACGTAAAAGTTGGTATACGCTGCGTATACGTATTGTTGCGTATGACTTCGAGAATAGCACCCCAGGGCCGGTATTCTCAGGCCCTCGCTTGGAGCGATATCGATGTCGTTGAATGCGAGTGGATCGAAATTCATTGCTGTCTTGATTCTCATGCCAGTCATGCCCTCTCCTCGCAATTGGAACGCTCCCGCGAAGGGGAGTGCTTTATTTCACTCGCATTCTCATCACTGACATATTATATGTCAATAATTTGCATGTAAATAAACAATTCTAACCTTTAATTTTTATTGAAGTAGTGTTGAAAATTATAATTGTATATAAATCATTTATAATTGAAGTCATATTATATAAGGAACTTTAATAATGGATGATCTTATGTATATTGGACTACTAGAAGGTTTAGAAGAAGCAGAAGAAAATGCTGCAGAACCCCACCGAGTTGTTTTAAGAGATCCTGTGACACAACTCAGTGATGAGCAATTTAAAAAAATATTTCGGCTAACCAAGGAAACTTTTAGACATGTCTTGGGCATAATAAGAAGATATCTGGATGAACCTGTAAAAACCACAGATTTGCATCCAGAATTGGTGGTAAGATCTGTATTTTACTTTTTATACAGTTTTGATTTATATAAACGTATACTACAAATATGTAGCTGCTAGTATTTTATGAACTTGTTGATATATTATCAAAAGTTGAGTAAAATTAAATGTAACATGAAAGTAAATAATGGTTTTATTTAGTTGCTAACAGCATTGAAGTTTTTCGGAAGTGGAAGTTACCAGCAAGATGTTGGAAATAATTATTGTTTGGGTATTTCCCAATCATCAGTGAGTCGATGCATTCATAAAATCATTGAGATATTTAATAGACAAGAAATAATGGATGCTTTCATAAAATTCCCCCAAACTATTCCTGAGTTGAATGATATTAGAAGAAAGTAAGGAAGCAATAACTTATTATTTATTTTAAGTTGAATATAAATTTGAAATGTTCCAGATTCTTTTTGAAATATAATGTACCAGGGATAATTGGATGCATCGACTGTACCCATGTTGCTCTGTTTCCACCAAAAATAAACGATCCCAACTTTCCAGAGCATCTGTATGTTAATAGGAAAGGGTATCATTCTATTAATGTGCAGTTGGTAAGTCATGTATGTCAACTTTCGTCATATTTATAGATACTTACTTTTTATATTTAGGTATGTGATCATAAGCTGCAAATAATGAATGTATGTGCCAAATATCCTGGAAGTAATCATGATTCCTACATTTGGAACAATTGTAGTTTATTAAATGTTCTACAAAACTTACATGAAGCTGGTCATACAGACTACTTTTTATTGGGTAAGTAAAATAATTAATAAGACTTGCTTGCCCACATATGTACCTATATATTTCACTATTTAAGTTAATCTTTTGTTTTCATAACATATCTTTAAAACCAACAATGTTGTACAGTTATTTGTTCAACGAAACCATTTTCACATATGTATTAAATATTTCAAAATTTTAAGTAATTATTTATCAGATTAAACATTAACAAATTGTTTTAAATTTGGATTGAAACAATCACTATAAGCTCATCTTTTTGTTTTATTCCCATTTTAAGGTGATTCTGGATATGCTTTAAGGAGCTGGATGTTAACCCCTATAACACCAGAACCCAATCCAGATAGTCCAGAATTCCATTACAATGCAGCACACAAAACAATTAGATCCACTTTAGAAAGATGTAATGGGGTTCTTAAAATGAGGTTCCGCTGTCTATTTAAACATCGTGTGCTCCATTATGACCCAGTTACAAGTTGTAAAATTATAAACACATGTTGTGTATTACATAATATATGTTTAGAATCAAATGATCCTAATTTTGAAGACAATGATGATTATAATGAAGACTATGGTAATGTTATCATTTATGGCTCTGTAGCAGAATAGCGTCAGTCAAAATAGCGCAGAACAAAAACAGTGTCGGATAAAATAGCGCTCGACAAAATAGCGCTTGACAAAATAGCACGGCGACCGAATAACGCTGGTTGAAATATCCTATTAAATTATAGGAAGCTATAGTAACTAACCTTTTCTAGTGTAAATGATAATATAATGAAAATGTAATGATGATGAACATCGCATGAATCGGCCTTTTAATAATGATATTCCAGTTATCTTCACTTTGATCTGTGTCAGCTGGTCGGGAACCGATGATCAATTGACTAATATTTATAGAAAATATTTTATTCCCAATCATGCTAATTCGGCACTATAGTCTATTTTTATGAATGAGATAGACTATTTTATCAAGTGCTATTTTGACTGACGCTATTCTGCTACAGAGCCATCATTTACACTATTTTTATGTGTAAGTGTGGGCAGCCTACATGTTACATACTGCAAAGGTTAAAAAAGTAGTCTAACTGCAACTTACCCCTATCTATGCAGGAACTATAGTCTTATTTTTTCAGGCATAGATTTTAATCAGCAAGCCGAAAATGAAGTTGTTTTAAATGTAGGCAGAATTAACCCCCAATTGCAAGCTGGTATAAGGCAACGAAACAAAATCATAAATGTTTTTAGGGTTAGACAAAATTAATATTTCATGTACAGTTTTCATTTATTAAATAATAGTGTAGTAACTGCATTTAATGTATGTTTATTTTTTAAAAAATGTTTATCTTCTACCCATATATTATATTATTAAAATGTCTATTTTTCAATTTTATCGTATTCATTTAAATAATACCTACATAAATATCCACAATTATTTCAAATTTATTAAAAAATATAACTACAACAAAACCTAATTTAACTAGAATAATAATTAACAACTAAACTAAAGCTTAAAAAATTGAATGATTAAATCCTACAATCTACAATAAATTTTCTAAGAGAGTATTGAACGTTTTTGAAATATCCTCCAAAGACTCAGCCATTTGTACCATTGCATCAGCCATTCTTGCAGTGCTTTCTGCATTACTTTCCAAAATGGCTATTTTCTTCTTATAGTAGGCTTCTTTTATATCATTTTTTTTGTCCAAGCTTTGTTTGTAGGCGTCAACGGCCTCGCCACTTTTCTTAACTCTTAAATGAGGCCTTTGAGGAATATTCCTTATACGTCTACGTTCCGGCTCTTGTTCAATTGGATCTTCTACAATTATACATGTAATTAATTACAAAAACCTATAGAATAGAAAAATATTTAATAACCCACCCTGATTAATATTTTCAGAGCTAGATGTACAAGGTACAATTATATCACTGACAGAAGGCTCAGCTATTTTGTGTCCTTCTACCATGACGGGCTTAATCGACAAAATATTTTCATCAACTTCGCTTAGTACTTCTTCTGGACCACCACCAGTCGCTCTGCGATTTCTTAACACTTGGGCTTGTTTTTGCTTAGTTCTGGAGCGTATATGCTGCCATGTCTGTAAATATGTAGATTATTTAAACTTAATAACTTACAGAACTTTATTTTACGTTTCGAATTAAGATTAATGAGATATAATACGTACCGATCTCCACATTTTCCAATTTTTTTGGCAGCCAGGTATGCTGTTTAAAGTTGAAGCTATGGCCTCCCATTCGGCCCTTGCAGCTGCGTGTGTAAAATTGCTGTCGAATTTTCCACTTATCAATTTAGGTTTCTCCTTCATAATTTGAATAAGAGTGGCTTTTTGTTCATTTCCAATCTTCATAATTTAAATTCAAATTCAAAACACAGAACTAGAAACTATCTTGACATTCAAAATACGTTGAAATCGCGGTGTTGCCGTAGCTAGTCGCTCGTGATACAGATTTGCGAGTGCAGTGGTACATGAGAATCTACAAATACCACATCGCTGCCAATCAAATCACTCCCTTTTGAGATCGTTCGCTTGTGAGAGGAGTGAGTTGAGAATACCGGCCAGATGACTGACAAAGTTATCCCTGAAATATTCAAATATCAGTATACTCCCCTAAAACTTAACAGGCAGCCAACGATGCAATTGAACCCAGGTTTTTGTTTAACAAACCCTACAAAATTCAAATAAAACAGAACACAGAGCCAGATGCTGCAAATGCAATACGCATATACAGTGCGTCCATAAAGTAACGCATAAATTCATTATTAGGTAAATAAACAATAATATTAAAAATTCCCGAAACAGGTCAATTTTTGATTTTAATTTACTGTTTTTTCAAATTATAATGTTATTTACAGGGTGAACCATCTTCGTGTGATGACGTCATCGCCATTTTTTTTAAGTGGAACACCCCAATTTTTTTTCGATTTCCGGATTTCCCTTGATGAGTTGATTCCAAAAATGTATAACACTTTCTTTCAAATTGGTACAGGGTGGAGGAAAATAAATTACCTACAAAATAAGAAATAAAAGAATAAACGCAATAAACACATTAAATGAAATTACGTATTTACTTACTACTACTTTAAACACCCCGTATAATTTTTAACATTGTATTTAACAGCTTAGTGATCCAAGCCCCTCGACTAAAATTTTTATTGTTTGAAATTTTTTTCTGTCATTTTTTATCATTTGCCGGTAAAAACTGTCAACAACGCTAAAGTACATTTCTGTTATTGTTAACTCTGTAAACAAGGTACGTTTATGTGAAAACTATCTACAAAGAAATTTATCATATCATAATTTTGCAACTTCTTTAACAAAATGCGGTTAACCGAAAGTGAGAGGATTGAAATATTAATGATGATTGGTATTGGCGACAGGATGCGGAGTCAACAAGAGGTATGCAGATTATTTCATGAGATGCACCCAGATCGTGAACCCATTTCACAATCTACTGTAAGCAGAATAGAGCAAAAATACAGAGAATTAGGACATGTGAGGGATGCACCAAAGCCCGGTAGAACAAAAATTAATGAAAATATTCAAGAAGACATAATTTTGTCGGCAATAGAAAATCCACACTGCACAGTGCGAGGATTATCTAGGGATTTAGATATTGGAAAGTCTTCAGTAGCAAACATTTTAAAAAAGGTAAAATACTATACTTATAAAGTACGACTTATCCATGAATTGTCTGAAGACGATTTTGACCGAAGAACTGAATTCTGCGAGTATATTATGATGAACCAAAATAATTTCACTGACAACGTTTTATTTTCGGACGAGGCAACGTTTTATTTGAACGGGCATGTTAATAGGCAAAACACCCGTTATTGGTCTGATGAAAATCCACACTGGATACAAGAATGCCATACGCAAAGACCACAAAAAATCAACGTATGGGCTGGTATTGTGAGAAATACAATTATTGCTCCATATTTTTTGACGAAAATTTAACAGGAGCATTGTATCTGGATTTCCTACAAAATACAATGATTCCTGATCAGATCCAGCTTTTTCCTGATATTCAAATACCCAACAATCTAGACCGTGGAATCTGGTTTCAACAGGATGGTGCACCGCCACATTTCGCTGTAACTGTGCGCGAGTTTTTAAGCAGGACCTTTCCACAACGGTACTAACAGACCTGACAATATCCGTGATCTAAAAGACCGAATCAGGCAAGAAATGTAGAACATAACACCCGCTATGCTACAAAATGTTAAAGAAGAATGTAATGTCCGTTTCTGTCATTGTCTAGCAGTCAATGGAGAACAATTTGAACATTTATTGTAAATTTTCTTTTGTTTCTTTTTGGTAGTAAATCACAGTAATTTCATAATTATGTAATTACAATTTTTGTATTTTTTTCCACCCTGTACCAATTTGAAACAAAGTGTTATACATTTTTGGAATCAGCTCATCAAGGGAAATCCGGAAATCGAAAAAAAATTGAGGTGTTCCACTTATAAAAAATGGCGATGATGTCATCACACGAAGATGGTTCACCCTGTAAATAACATTATAATTTGAAAAAACAGTAAATTAAAATCAAAAATTGACCTGTTTCGGGAATTTTTAATATTATTGTTTATTTAGCTAATAATGAATTTATGCGTTCCTTTATGGACGCACTGTATACAGATGGTTCAAAAATGGAAGAAGGCTCAGGATGTGGAGTTTTCTCGAGAGCACTAGGCCTAAAGATTAAGTGGGGAATGGGAAACAATACCAGCGTGGTTCAAACAGAACTAACAGGTATCTCAATTGCCACAAAAGAACTAACCAGAAGAGGAATTTCTGGCAAAAACATAATAATCTGCACTGATAGTAGACAAGCCCTATTAGCCTTGAACAGACAACGTGTTATATCGAGGCTAGTAACGACAGGAGTAAAGGAAATCGCACTGCTGATTTTTTAGCCAGGGAAGCCGCTGGACTAAAAATTCTAGGACCCAGTGACACCTACGGCCTAACGACTTCGACAATTGCGGAACTAGCCAAACGTTACACCCATGCTCAATCCCTTAAGAGATGGGATGGAATCAAAGGATGCAGTCTTGCCAGGATCACCCTGGGCGAGCCTGGAAAGCTGGCGCCGAAGAAATATTTGGCGATGACCAGGAATGACCACTAGTGCGGAAAAGTGACTTTTCGTGCTCTAAAAAGAGAACAGAGAAGTGGACTTTTCCGCACGCTAGTTGATATAAGCCACTTTCCGTGGGACTGTAAAGACTGTACGTTACTATCCCATGTGGTCGTAGGAAAAATATTAATACAAGACTCAACACGCTTATTATAAGTTATATGCGGTTTCGTGGTAACGACACTGAAAAACGATGTGTATGTTTTATAAATTACGAAATGTGATTCATAGCCGAGATCGGCCTACGATCCTGATGTAGTATAGCGAGGACGTAGAACTTTTCTTCAGAACTTCACCACCAATAACATAATGGCTAATATTCATTAATAAATATCTCAGCAATTGTAAAATGCAATCTAAAATACCCCAATAAATAAAATGAAAGGCGACATACAACAGAGTCGAGGATTTAAAATGAAGTTGATAATAACCTTCAACGTAGATTGTAGACATAAAATTCATTTCACGTTCTTAATGGTCAAATATTTTAGTTCGAACATAGTAGTGAAGGTATGAAGAGCTAGTAGTTCGTTGCTGTTAGATAATTTTCGTGTAGGCAACTGCCGACTGTTAAGTGCTTGACTATTGAGTTGTGTATGTTTATTAAGTGATGGATAACTTTTCTTTTAAAGATTCTTAAGGTGAGTACAAGTTCATATATTATACAGAAGATATTCATATATTATAGTCATAAAAGGTATTTATTAAAATGTAACATACTACACCAATGTGAGAATCGATAAAAAATATAAATATTCAATAACGGAATAGATTTGAACGATCATTATTTATAGCATATTTTATTGGGAAATGTTATTTTGGAAATGTTGTTAATAAAACGCGTTTGTTGTTACTTTTTTGTGTATGATTAATTTGTTTTCAAAATATGTAGGTATGACTCAGTTTGGTGATTTTGTGTATTGAAGTGTGTATCGATTAACAACTATTCCAATGATAAATTATAAAAAAACCTGGATACAAACTTATGTTGCTATCCTGATAACGCAGGTAATTGATTATTGGAAATTTCTCTTTCTAACATTGGTAACCAAATTTGACTACATTCGGCTGAAATACTAGCTACACATTTATCTGCATTTAGTTGTATTAAAGCACTTTCTTCGATTTTCCGTCTTTTATTATTGGGTTCTTTTAATATTATTTTTGATGAATCCCATTGAATTTTATGCCCCTCTTCCCAAGCATGTTCACAAATACCTGACTTAAAGAACTCCCTATCTTTGATATATTTTTTATGTTCACTTATTCGGACTTTCAATGGTCTAGATGAGTAGATGGTCTATGTATGTTCTACAACAAGTATGGGAAAACCGTGTGTTAGAGAGAGAGCAGCGAGACAATGTGTAAGAGAGAGAGAGAGCGGCGCGCGCGTTTTAATTTAAGGCAGCCATTTTTAGTCCTGTTGTATATTTAAAAATCTGAAAAAAACTTCAGTGAGATTCGATCCCACAACCTTCGCGTCTATAGCAAGGCATTCAACACATGCTGCCATAAGCTCTCATGCATATTATTAGCGAAGAATGGTATTGCTGCTGCAATGTGAACGCGGGGGCGGTGCGGAGGTAATCTACGTAATCGAGAGTATAGATATACCGGGGATGGTTGAAAGTAGCGCAAAAAAGGCACTAACACCTAACTTCGTTACTATTGGTCCGATTTGAATGGAACAAACGGCATTATGTATGGAAAGTGATGTAATTTATGGAGAGTATAAGCATGTGCAATAATGCTACCATAAAGGCACTAGCACCTAGCTTCATCTGATTTGAATGGAACGTCAGGTCAAATGACACACGTCGAAACGTCACGTGACACGTCAAATGATACACGTCAAACGTCACGTGGGACGGGAGAGAGGTGCCAAACGACTCCTAGCGACGAGTCTCCTCACGGTGGGGACATCCCGGTGCTGACTAGAAGAAAAGGTGGAGGGGGGTAGCCAAAGTGCAGTCTACTACACACCAAACTTCTTTTGTAAAATGCCTTCAGAAGTGTACAGTAATCGTTTTGAAGAGTTCATTAAGAATATTGGAAAATTGAATAAAGACATTGCTTTTTACGAAGACAAAAGGAGGGTTATAAATCAACTCGAAAATCTTTGCTTATCTGATGAGGAAGGACAGACGTGGAGAAGTCTTCGTATAAACTGGATGCCTGAAGAGGTCCATCAGTTAGCCCGTAGACTGCCGCAAACTACTTATCCGTTAAGATGTATTCAACCTACACCATGTTCAACAGAACAGAAAAGGATATAGAAAATGAAATTAATAACGTTTACGCCATGTCATGTGTAATATTAGTGGCTGTATTTGTTTTAATTTTGAAAATTATTTTGAAAATTGTAAAACGAAAATTCCAATCTTCATGTAATATAAAAGTTGATGAATATACAGAGTGTTTCAATAAAACCCATGTTTTTTAAAAAAACTTTATTTATAATGGTAATACAGTATTTGGAAACCAGTGGCGGAGGCGTTGTACATTTCTTTCGGTACATGAATATACTCCAGTGGCGTGGCAGGGGTTTGGATCGGGGGCAAAGTTTCCAGTTTCATAGGGTGTACCATCAAATTTGCAAACGTCAATAATACGTGGAAAAATACCGAAAATGTGACATTTCTTTTGGCTTTTTGTTGTCCTCGAACGTAAATGTAGTCTGCGGCATGCAATAACTTGCTTCCCAATATTTCATTTAGTTTAGAATATTCTACATCTCCTGAAGAGTAGAGAATGCCGTGCACATTTCTTTCCAAGTAGGATGTAGTCTTTTTGTCCTCGTTACTTAATGTAGAAAACGGTTGCGGTGGTAAAAATATGTAATGCGAACTTTTGAAGCCAATTTCTATGGTGAGCTCTTTGGCAACGAAAAGGCCGTCTACGACAAAACCTTGAATGTCTACGAATGCTACTCTCATGTTGACGTCTGCTCGATCACTAACTCTGATCAGCAACTAGTTAAAGCTTTTAACAATTTCGGTGAGGGGGAAGTATTCCATCACGCAATCGTGAATTATGATGCAATAGACTTTGGTATTTTCGGGAAAGCCTATGTTTGCTTCAATGTCAAGTTTTACATCGACTGTGGACGCCTTCATGCTTTCTTCCTGTTTCGAACAATCGATAACAAACAATGCCCGTTTCTTGAAAGAAGAATAATCTAGCAGGGGGCGCTTCTGTATGGAGTTTGCGTAGTTGGGATAGAATTCAGTGTAGTTAAAATATGCCTCATTGTAGTCAGTTTTAGCGAAATCCAATTGCATTCTTTCATTGGGCCAATACTCACCATTAAGTGACAGTCTTATACTTTGTACGTCGGCATTGTCAAATAAAGTCGGGTCAGCTGTACTCGAGTTACGTTTGTCGGTTTGAAAGAAAACAATAACAAAACGAGGTCTTTCAACTGAAGTGGATGTCTTGACAGCCCAAACTTCACGTCTTGCTCCTTTAGTAATTGAGGGTAATTCGTGTAACTCCCACTTCCTAAATGGAATAACTATAGGTTGATCTTTTTGAATGGATTTCATAAGATTTAATTTTATGTCGTCATTAGGAAAGATATGTTTAACTTTCAGCTCAACGCTTGTAATGTTAATTTTAGCTGTAGTGGAGAGCGTTCCAGAGACATTCTTTTCAGTAATATATAAGCAATCATTGTCATTTCGTGCCCGAACTAGTCGTATTGTTTGACGCCCACATGTTATCATGGAATAATCGTTGAAAATGTTGAAAATATGTTTGAGAGGTATTTGAAGGTTGAAGGACTTGTCGCTATCATTCAAAATAGGATCTTTTGGGTAATTCCAACCGGCTATAGCCATATGATTGGAATCTTCTTGGTTATAACAGGTCATGGCACGTACGGCACTCACTATTCCAGGATCCCGAACTGTTTCCATTTCCCTGGCACTTTCACTGTACGTACATGAATCGAATAGAAAGGCTCCAACATTATTTGCTAATTTCACGTCACCAGCTCCGTTTACTTCAAGCGAACCTTTAATGCACAACAAAGTTTCGCTCATTGCAAAAAACGAATCAACTTGATTAATGCTAAACTCCACAATGTCACTGCAATTGAATGACTTTATAAATGGAGCATAGGTTCTATATTCAGCCTTTCGAATTGATTCATCAAACATCGGCTTACGGTAGATATCAAACATTGGAGGCATGTCGTTTTGGCGTAGACGTTTTCCATACATGGTTGTCATTTTTCAATTTAAAACCCAGCGATTGCAGGACCAATTTGTTTGCGAACGTGAGCTGTTTCAGCTTTGGCGACTGCTTAGCTAATGAAGTTGGAAGTGCTGCAGATTGTCTTTTATGATTTATTATTAGCCCCATCGCGCTCTAAGCTCCAACACCAACGTACTTAGTTCTCCACGAAAGTTTACAGGCTGACCGTCCTGGTCTAAGGCTATGACAGTGATGTTGGTTATTTCACGTTGTGGTATAACGGGTAAGTAGAGCAAATTATGAGGAATTTCGTCAATGGAATATCCTGGATCTACTTGTACGACGAATTCGTAAATAGTATGAGCAGGTCTGTTTGCATCGAAGGCTCCAGTGGTAATGTTACAATCGAAGCGTATGCTAGATACTTTAATAATTTTGACTGGGAGATCTGAAGAGTGCAATTTGTTAGAGTCGAGTATTTTCGGTGAAAATCCCAACATTCTTCCAAGACTATTGGTCTCCTTGAAGGAAATTTTGTATTTACTGGAAATTTCACATTTCAACGTATTGTGATTGGGTTTTAGTGAAAATATGTCCTCTGGTCTAGTTGAATTGCCAGCACCCAATTTATCTCGGATAAACGCTTCAAGATCGGCAATTTCGTAACATCCTGTGGGAAAATCAAAACTTTGAAGCTTGCCCTTGGTATCGTAGTAGTAAAACTTACAATTTTCAATGTTCGGTATACTGTGATAAGAATGAAAAGATCGTAGAGCTATTTCGTATTCCTTCTTCTGATCGAGCTCAATAGGCGTAGGAGGTTGAAAGGTAAACACGTGATTGGTGCTGTTAACTCTCAGCAACTGCGACATGATGACTAATGAAATACGAATAATGTTTGAATTTAAATAACATTTTTTATTTTTTTAATGTTTGGTTACAAAGGAAACAAGTAGCTTGCGAACTCGGAGGGCCGTCACAATGCGTCGTCCAATCAGGTCGGTTGTAATGGATGAAACAAGGCAATCGTATTTGTAGTTGAAAATTTGCTCGATATTCATTGGGAAGTTTATGCCACATTTCCAGCAATTCCGAAGGTCTTACACACTCTGTTAGATATTCAATGGGAAAGTGCTTTAGTTCTTCGGCAGTGAAACTACTCAATGTTTTTCCATGGTAGATATGTTGTAGTAATAGTTCCGTCATTGTTGTAGAAATTTCAAACACAAATGACCGCAATTGATTTGATCATAGTTTTGATATTGGGTATTGTTGTAAAAAATTCTCGCACTCTTTCCAAAATATTTAACAACTTCTTT
>CAJUYG010002590.1:0-29826 GCA_910591675.1 Galerucella calmariensis | reverse complement strand
CAGGAATGTTAAGCTTTTCCTACCCGGTAAACAATGTACTATTGATTGTCATTGATAAATGAAAATGTTTCGTTTTTTATAGTTGTCAGCTCAGTGTTTTCTAAGAATTCCTGTACATCTTTGATTGGCTTAGGCAATTTTGGTACAACTTTCAATTCCACATAATTAATAGTTTTGCTAATAATTAATTTCTAATGTATCCTTTTGTTCATTAATATCAAAATTAGTTTTTAGGGACATTCTGAGACATGTTGTTCATGGTATTATATGGGAACCACTTTTCCTAGAGAAAACTGAATTTAGCGTACACACCTTCACATTGCACTTTTTGTTTGTACACAACTACATTGTTTCACCAAACTTTTTCAGTTCGCGATGCTTTTGAAACTTAAAATGTTAGTAGATTATTAATGGATTTCCTCGCTTACTCAACATTTGTTGATTTGTTTGAACTCCATTTTAATTTCCAAGCTTCAAGCTTCTGGAGAGACCGATATTTTATTCGAATGAACGTCTTAAATATCTTTTTTGCAATAAGTGCTATTGGTAGATGGAAATCAAAGCTAAGCCAATGGCGTAATTCCAAGTGTGGCATGCCGCTAATCCTTTGCAAGCGACCTTGCGCAATTTACATTCCTGCCAAGTTTAAGCCCCCTTCATATCTTCCGGTACACAACTTGGTCACCTAGATAATCTTCAGTAATTATTGTTCAAAATGTGTGCGAAATTTGGTACGCGATTCGGATATTACCGATAGAATAGCTCCGGTATCGGCAGATTTTAACCTCATCCGTATACTCCTAAATACGCTCGTCCGTGTATTGTAGTTCGAGTATACCAGTTTGCGAATGATGGAGGAAAAGACCCAAGTAGCATTTGGATGAGGCGAGATCGTTATACTTATAACGTTGGGCTAGTTAGTATTATTTATATTTACTTATGATGAACTTGACTTGTCGTATAAATATGCAAACGATAGTGTTTTAAGAATTACTATTAATATTAGCGTTAATGTTAACATGAATGTTAGAATATGAATATCACAATTCATAAGTAATAAGTAGTATAATGTATTGTAGTAAGTTTAAGTAATAAATAGAACATATCCCAGTGCTACAGGTAGTTGTTTTATTCCT
Organism: Galerucella calmariensis; assembly: GCA_910591675.1. Taxonomy (NCBI): domain Eukaryota; kingdom Metazoa; phylum Arthropoda; class Insecta; order Coleoptera; family Chrysomelidae; genus Galerucella; species Galerucella calmariensis. Next base: position 28,690 of record CAJUYG010002590.1, on the reverse strand, counting down.
GTAAGATGACCCTCCGAGTGACCAGCAGCACCATCAGCAGTTGAGAGGCCGATCTACGTCGAATACCACCCCGTATTACCAAAAGAAACACCACAGGTAATAAAATTCACATCCTTACGGATAGTAGACAAGCACTACTAGCCCTGAACAGACCACGTATCACATCAGGCCTAGTACTAGAGTGTCACCTGTCCCTGATCGAAGCCTGTAGCAACAACGAAGTCACTCTAGGCTGGATCAAGGGGCACTGTAAATCGAAAGTTAACCACATTGCCGACTCACTAGCCAGGAAAGTAGCCTCCCAAATACTCTTGGGACCTGGCACTTTCATTGGTCTGTCGGCGTCGGCTATGATTGACCTAATAAAGGAACACTCCCTTGATAAGTTTAAGGGTAGATGGGACGATGCAGAAGGTTGCAGGCTTGCCAAGGAACTGCTGCAGTACCCGGACAGCAAAGTAGCCAAGAAATACGTGACTATGAACAGACAGAACCTTCGGACAGCCACGGGTATTCTGGCCGGTCACTGCCACCTACGAAAACACCTCTACAGACTGGGTCTGTCTGACACTTCACTCTGTAGAGGATGTGAACAGGAAGATGAGACTGTCGAACACATTCTTTGTGAATGTCCGACACTCTCCCAATTTAGGTTTCCCGTATTCGGCGAGTACAGGCTAACACAAGCCAGCATGAGGTAGCTTACTTCCGGCGACGTTATCGCCTACTTCAAACAAGTAGGCTGGATGACGAGCCAGAAGGAAGTCTGAACCTCGGAAGGATGCACAATGGGCCAATTGTGGCCTAAGTGCTGTGGGGGTCACCCACCCTTCAAATTCTTACAGATACAGATACAGACCACCCCGTAACAACCATATTACAGACTAGCTATAGAGAAAGAAACTGAAAATCGGCTTTGTCGGCACAAATGAAAGATGAAAAAAGAAATATTCAACTGTAGGTCAAGGAAATATTTTGTATGTCATTGCGTTTTTCCAACATTGCAGCACCCACCTGAGGATGTTTGCGCATCCTTAGTTTCTTTTAAAATTACGATATTTCTAAGCAAATGTAGAGCAAGTGCTAAAATCCCTTGCAGGTTCTATAATAGAAACTGAAATATTGAGATTACGCTGTAACAGTTGAAATTAAAATTATGTTATGGCACTGAATGTTACAAACCTATCAACTTTTATAACGCCATTTTCTCTTATCAATATCGCCAGGTTTAGTTGCACGTAAACATAATGTTTGAATTTTGCTATATTACGCACAATTTATGTAATCTCTTGGTGACTTTAAATGTACAGAAAGTCGATTTTAGTAGAAAATACATCAATAAAACGACCAATAACGACTAAAAGTCTCCAATAAACACCCCATTATACTAAATTTTATCAAACACCGCATGACGTATCTGTGTTACAATATGCAATCATGTCTTTATATATATATATATATTATGTTGTTCAATCTTCTAGGTTATGATTGTCATAAATAAAGACCTAATGGTCACTAAAAACGTTTAACGGTGATTCTTTTGCAGGACATTTTATGTTTATTGAAATGTTTATGTTCCAAACGACGATGCGGAAGTACCACTGCGGTAGGAAAATAAGGATATATTTTATGCAAATCTTTATAAATGGAATAAAGTTAGGGAAAAATGTTTAGGAAAATATTTACCGAAAATAATCAGATAAAGGTTGACATGTTTGTAATATTTTGTGTGCTTTAAATATGAGGTACTTGGAAAATAGAACGTGGAAAAACAGCAGAATTTTTATTTTCAAATACTTTTCAGTCTCGGGATTGGGTGAAAATCCTATCATAAACATAAATGTGAAATGAGAGCCAAGTTCAACATAATGATATATGCCTCGGTGGACCTCAACGACAATAAGTGAGATTTAAATGGATGCCAAGTTCAATGGTCAGTCCTGAAATTTATTTAGAGCATAATAAATTGAAGCCCAGGGCTGGACTTCGCTAGTTTCAATATATGTATTATTATCAGGTACCTACCAAAACAGTCATAAAAAAGCCCTATGTTAGATGGCAAGTTTCTTCCAGCAAGCCAAGTTTACGGAAGAATGAGAAAAATACTCTGAGCTTTAGAACATATGAAGGCTTTAATTTACTACGTATTTTCGAACTAGCCAAGTCAGACCCCAGGCGTCAATATATTATCCTAAGTTATAAGAAGAAATGATATTTTAAATTGTCATAATAGTATATTATGCAACGATCATGTGATAACCATTACATGAGAGTTGCATACGCTATTTTTTCTACACCCGATAAATAATCAAAAACCATAAATTTTATATTTTTATTGAACACAAGGCTGGTTTAAAACCCGGAACTCATACTGTAGTCTAGTCCAAATTGAGCGCCTTAACCCGCTCGGCCACGAGATCGGTCTATAAATTTGCTCGAAATTAATGAAATATACCTATCATGCATGAGTCGAATGGAAAATGTAATCATGAAATTTTTTAAAAAATGCAATGTTAGATAGATACTTAATTTTATAAATAAAAACCGATAATAGGAATATATCCTTCTTATGGGTACCATCACACACCGGTATAAAGGGTAACGAAGACGCCGATATCTCAGCTCAAGAATCAGTCAGCAACAGTCATACCCACAAAATTGGAGCTGGTACCACACCAAGACCCCAAAGCAACTGTGCAGGAGCTTTGTTGTAGATAAGTGACAACATAAATGGAACCTTCAGAACCATAACAAAATGCATGAAGTAGTGACAAATGTGACAAATGTGAGAGAAACCCCCTCCCTACAAGAGCTGAACAAATTAAAGCTACCCGATTAAGGATTGGACACACAGCCCTAATGCACAAATTCATACTAAATAAAGAAGACCCACCTCAATGTCCCCAATGTAATGGAAATATGCCCATTAAACATATTATCCTAGAATGTCCCCAGTTTGCAATCCAACGAAGACAGCATAAGATCCCCAACTCCTTACAGTTAGCTCTCGGGGATCAGATTAACGATTCCTTGAAATTCTTCAAAGCCATCAACATGTACAATTTATAATCATAATGTAACTGATATGTACTGAACTGCCAATAACCCTAGTGGTTGACGCAGTATGTTAAATAAAAAAAAATCTTTCATCGGGTGCTTCGTAGATAAACTTTTTTATTTGTTCAGGTGAAAATATTTTTGCTTTTTTTCCAACATATCCTTCGGACTTTCGCTTTAATAAAGCTTGAAGTTTCTTATATTTAGAAATGTCTATATTATGGTTTATATTTACTAACGTGTTTATTATTGAAAAATGTGTCCATGAACCAGATGATTTCATAGTTTCAATTAATTCTTGAAAATAAGCAATTAAAACATTTTCGGAGAATGTCGAAATCTTATTTGTATTTCTCCAGTCCATAAACCGTTGATTAAGTTTTTCGTACACTTTCTTAGATTTTTGGGGCGAAATATATTTTGAACTGCATTTTCTGCTTTCTTCGATATGCGTGGAGGAGTCGATGGTAATTCTTCTATATCGCTGATATCAGACATTTTGATAAATTATCGAAGTTTAGTTAGGTATCTACGAAAATTTAATACGTACTGATTTTGACATCTAAAATAATTACATAGGAACCTGGATAAACGTCAAATGCACAGCATGCTTGATTGAAAAATTATGGGTATCTATTGATTAAAAATCTGTATCGTAATTAAAAATCTGTATCGTAATGGGTATTATTATGAAACGGATTATGGGCATATAAGTGCATTATTAAAACACGGGTGTAGAAAAAATATTTTATGTTGTTCTAATAAAGTTCAGAACTAGCCATTGAACTTGGTGCCCATTTTAATCTCACTTCTTTTGTCGTTGAAGTCATCAACCAAGGAGTATAATATCATAATATTGAAATTGGCTCTCATTTCGTTTATATTTCTGGTAGGATATCATTAATTTTTGTACCGAAGTCGTTAGTAGGTACTTATTCATAATTATATAAATTAATACCAAATGGCTTTTGTTAATCTATTGTATTTTCCTACGTGTACGCCTTTTCGTGTGAGTTTCTTGTACCTTTGAATGTTCGAGTAAATTGTTCATTCAGTATCCAGAATGTTTTCACGGGCTCTTCGAATTTACTCAATTTGTCGGGCTAACTATACTGGAAATATTAATTACATTTAATTTACACTATTGCCTAAACCATTCCTACTTACTTAAAGAGTTGTGATAATAATATAACCATATATAACAAGTATTTTTCAAGAAAATCTATGAATTACAAAGCATAAATCGCGACCTTATGGGTCAGGTATCAAGAGACATCCGGTCAGCGGTTATGAGCGCGGCTGCCGGTCACGTACGCGTTAAGGCTTCATCACACCGATGTGACCGTGACATTATGTTTTCTCATAGGTAAATAATTAACTTATGTCTTCTTAGTGATTGGTTGTATGTAAATAACAATTGTATTAATATATGCCAAGGATAATCGTTAATCACGGCCGGATTTAAACTTATTGCCACCCTGGGCACTGAAAAAAATGCCGCTCCATCTAATCACCGAAATTAATTTTGATATATTTCCAAATTTTGCCGCCCTAAAAAATTTGCCACCCTGGGCACTAGCCCCGACTGCCCCTAGTGTAAATTCACCCCTGTAGTTAATATTAAATACTGTTATAACGCTCTACAAAGCTTTTGAAAAATATATTTGAAATAGCAGACTATTTACTAAGAAGCAACAAATAATTATCTAGCTATATGAATTACACTGCACGATATAGCCAACCATTCTGGTTTATAATTAAAAGGAACATCACTTGTAGACCAGTATTTATGTCAAATATCATATATTATCATAATGTACACAGTTTGTTCAATTGAAACCCATCTTTGGTCAGGTTAGCCTTGGAAACAATTGTAGTCATTCAACTGACGTTTTCCAACATTAGTAGTGTATGCAAACGTCACACTGATCTGTTTATTTCGTTTATATTTGACAGCGATTTTAAGTATTGTGACTTTGAAATGGCGTTTGTTGTTAACAATCCGTCCAAATGTGATAATGCTCGGCCTCATGTTGCCAACGTAGTGAAAAAAAATCTGCAACGGAAGAAATGGAGGATATTAGAGCATCCACCCTATAGTCCCGATTTATCGCCTAGCGATTTTCACATCTTTGGGCGTTAAAAGGTAACCGTTTTCAGTCGGTTGCAGAAGTACAAAACGCTGTGAAAGAATTCTTCCAGCAGCAGCCACAAGCAGGGTAAGCAGGGTATACATCGGTTGGTGAAACAGTGGAATATGTGCCTCAATTGTAGTGGTAGTTATTTGTAACTGTACTTGTCAATAAATTTTTCCTGAACCAAAGATGGGTTTCAATTGAACAAGCCTCGTACTTTGCCAGAAAACTAGATAGATATCATTCTGTAACTAGAAGCGTTTATAATAAAACTGATGGCTGTCGACCGAGAATTGGAAACTCAACAACAGGTAAGTCAACTGATTAACTTTCCTTGCTTGGGATAGGTATTTACTTCAAATTATAATGATAGGTATGTAAGATGGGAACAGTTCTGGAACTTTATCATTTGTGTTGGTGTTTCCGACAAGTTTTCGGATATTTTTAATAAGTCATTATTTGTAGCAGATGTTAAGAGAACAGTTACATAATCAAATTTCTGTAATGTATCAATGACCCTACCAGTTGATTGCACCGAATGCATTATTTTTCGAGAATGACAATTTGCTGTAGGTATTTATTTCGGGTATTTATTTGGCTATATTTTATCTCACTTTGGCTTGCTTCATGCCACTTTACCCACATCATTTTTTGCTATGAGAAATTGTCATCAACCCTTTTATTGTTGTGGAATATAATACGAATTTATGAAAGGTTAATTGATATCTTGCGAAATTGACAACACAACCAACCACTGAACAAAACCTAAACATTTTAAAAAGCTATAACCTGACTGTTTATAATGAAAAGGATAATGAATCAAAACAATACAAAACAACATAAGTGCCAACTTTATCAAATAATTGTTTTTTTCTGTCATTATTGTCAACTGTTAGTTGACGGAGAAGTCCATGTCGAGCCATACAACATTTTCTATCTTGCTCGTCTCCCAAGGGCCACAATAACTTTGTCGACTCAAGTGATTGGTAAGCTGGGAATTCTGGAATTCTGGCGATAATTGCAATAGATAATCATTGTTTACACATCACACCAACACTATCACTGTCACTATACCTTCAGTCTCTAAAGAGGTGTGATGTCTTTTGGCTACATGAAAAGAAAACCAAATTCATTGAAATCATTCATTATTGAATAATCAATTATTTCTATTTTGAAAACAATGTAGTAAGCTATTGTTTTATAGTTTTTGAATTAGCGTGCCAGCTGGAGGCCAGAGAACTGTCACGTGAAAAGGATAGTTGACCTAGGGCAGTACGTATATATGCTGATGAGGTAGATAAGTGGGGCGACACACATTTCAATGAAGTACATTGTCAAGCATCGATATTATATCTTATTTATATTATTTGATTAACATGACAGGCTTAAGTACAGCCCTTGTCAGAAATAGTGTAAATAGTTAAGTTACATAATAAACCTCATATTAGTGAATCCTGTAGTTTTCATACGACTATTTGAACAGCTTCCAAAGGACCCGGACTTCCACTAGTTCATGTGTAATCCAAAACAACATACAACACAGAGGATAACCAGATTATCGAAACACGCTTAAAATAGTGTAAAGTGCTAGTGTTGGTGTAGTGGTAGTGTAAACAGTGTTCAGTGTTAAGAGATTGGGTCAAATGAAACTTCTTTATTCGGTTAATATTTTTTAAACCTACTTTGTATCGTCCTGTAAAAATGAAGATAACTTTAATTAAAATACATAATAAATTAGTTGCTTCAATTCACATATCCATAAAGTGAATATCTCGGGGAATACCAAGTGTGTGTATGACATAAAATGAAACATCTCCTATTAAGTCTAGCGTTTGAACGCTCTGGATTGTCTAATAAATGGAAAATTTGAATCTCTTATGCCGTTAAAGGCGCATAATGAAGTTGAAATTGTCTTTTTAATAATGGAATATTCTGGCTAGAACCGGAGGCGGGTAAGAAGTTTTAAATTATGCAAGAAGGCGGTTATCCTCAGTCCTAAGACTACCAGGATAAAATGAGTGCAAAATTGTATTTGGGGTGGTATTCAACTATATTATGGAATATAAGTAGATTGGGGTGAATGATTAAAAAACCTACTTTGAACTGACGATTACAATTTTTATGTAGGTATGGTGATCTGTCAATATGTTGAGTACGTGTTTTCTGTTGTTTCATTCGTTGTGTTCCTTTCGGAATTTCGTGAAATGTTATCACTGTTCCTTAGACCTGAAATATCATACACAAAATAAACTAAATTCACTGTTTGGAGCCTTATTTTGTGAAATCTACTCATATTTCTTTTGAAATGAAACTATCTTTTTCTGGTTAATTCCTCTTTAACGGAAATAATTATAAAAAATTAAACTATTAATAATTGTTTCGATATATTAATATATCATCGTCAAAATAACAAAAGTTACATTTGATGTGATGCCTACTTTATGTTTAATATTTTGGCTAGACCAAATAGTCGTAGACTTATATTCTGGATATCTTTTTCCTATGATAAAAAACAAAAACTAGATTTTCTTGAAGATTTAGTAATTAGAAGACACTTAAGATACCCACAATGTGAAGTCGTCATTGAACCAACATTGAACAGATAAATCTAGGGAGCTCTTCACTATAAAAATTTCTTCTTAAGTAGAGATCAGCAGATACAGTTTTCCTTGGTTTTCTATAATATTGCACAGTTATACCTACTGATGTTAAATGGGAAAACAATATCCAGGATATCCTCATAGGGCTATGCTGTAATATTTGTAATATCATATTTTCTCTCCTTTTTTTTCATTCAGATATATTGAGATAATCACAAGATGGCCGCTATTTGGTCAAACCAAAATATTAAACATCAAGTACGCATCACAACAAATGTAACGTCTGTCATACTGAGTCTGATATTATATTTTACCTACGACTGTATTTTCCTGTATTTTGTTATTAAAGTGGAGTTAATTAGAAGCAGTATTTGAAAAGTAACCAAATTGACTAATAAACTTAATCAAGAATTCGTTTGGTTAGTGATAATATTATAAATATTGAAGTTCATGTATGTCGCATGTCGCGAATATATATTTAAAGAAACAATTTGCAATTAGTTTCAAACGGAATATAATTCGTTGGATAATGAAATATCAAGTTAAAACTATCGGCAGTCTTAGTTTAACATTAATAAGTTTTATATAATTATATTATTATATATATTATATATATTTATATTATTATATTTATATAATTTCAATCGGTTCGTCAGGGAAAATTTTGACATTCCCCAGCTGGTTTCCGCAATTTTTGTGGTTACCCCCGAAGTATTTTATTTCATTTAATTGTTTATATTTGTGCATTATTAAATTACTATGGAACTTGAATAGATGAGGCTTCTACTTGATGTAGATCCATAGTAAGTTATGAAATCAAACAATTTTATTTTGTAAAATCTACATTGTAATTAAACATAAAGTGACGCGTTTCGCTAACACAGTAGCTTTTTCAAACGTTGGAGGTATAATGAGAAACTTTCTATTTATACAGTGCCTTAATACTAAATTATACGGAAATTTAACAATAAAATTATAATTTCCAAATATTGTTCATTCAAACCTCAATTTTCAATTAAAAACTCAACAGAACTAATTAATAATATTCAAGATATAAAACTAACTCACTTGTCTAAATTCATATCTTTCGATGTAACAAATCTATTCCCTAGTATACCTTCTGATGAAACTATCACTCTTGTTGATAACTTGCTCACTTACAATAATACTAATCCCATAATTCAGTCTGATATTATAAATTTATTAAGAGTTTGTTTAAATCAAAGTTATTTTCATTTCAACGGAAAGGTTTATAGCAGTAAAGAGGGTTTGATTATGGGCAACCCTCTCAGTCCCCTATTATCAGAAATTTTCATGGATAATATAGAAAAGATAATTCATAAACACCCCCTTAGTAAAAAATTTGTTTACTGGCACCGATATGTAGATGACATTTTAGCTTGCTTCACTGGTACTACGAGACAATTAGATAACTCCATTACTCACATTAACTCAATACATAAAAATATCAAATTTACAGTAGAAATTGAACAAAATAAGTCCATAAACTTTCTAGATCTTACAATTTCAAATATAAACAATAGACATGACTTTTCTATATTTCACAAACCATCACATACAGACATTACAATTCATAATAGTTCAGTCCACCCAATCAGTCATAAATTAGCAGCTTTCAATAGTATGATACATAGACTTTTAACAGTTCCATTGAATATTGACAATTACAATAAGGAACTAAATATAATAAAGCAAATAGCGGTTAATAATAATTACGATCCAAATTTAATTGACATCATAAATAAAAAGATACGAAAACATACTCTAGAACAAGTATTTCCTTCTGATAAAAACAAAAATAACCAATTTAAAAGCTTAACTTACTTTGGAATTCCATCCTTAAAAATAAAATCATTTTTAGAAACTTTAGACTTGAATATTTGCTTCAAAACTGACAACAATTTATCCAAATTCATTAAAAACAACAAATCCAAATCTTCAAAACTAAATAAATCAGGAGTTTATAAATTAAAATGTGGTAATGACGACTGTGATAAAATTTATATAGGTAGAACTTTTAGGAATTTTAAAACAAGAATTTCAGAACACAAACGTAGTTATGACAATCAAAAATTAGATTCCAACTATTCAAATCATTTATTAGCAAACCAACACTCTTTCGATTCAAATTTTGAAATTTTGCATATAGAAACTAAATCCTTCAAATTAAATCTTTTAGAAGCCCTAGAGATAAATAAAAACAAATATTCAGATAATCTTCTTAACGACCAACTTGATATTAACAATTCTCCATTATTAAACCTTTTTACCTAGAAATATTCCTTTAGGATGGTTGTGAATGAGTTTCCAGGTAAACTGGTTAAATTCTTTAGTTAATTCCATATTTAGACAAATTCTTTTCATTTCCTTGTAAATAGATTATAATTTTATTGTTAAATTTCCGTACAATTTAGTATTAAGGCACTGTATAAATAGAAAGTTTCTCATTATACCTCCAACGTTTGAAAAAGCTACTGTGTTAGCGAAACGCGTCACTTTATGTTTAATTACAATGTAGATTTTACAAAATAAAATTGTTTGATTTCATAACTTACTGTGGAACTGTTCTTATTGGAGCAAATATGCAGAAATAATTAACTACCCGCTGCAAAAAACTTGTCGCTTCATTAATCAATTATTTTGAACAAGAACGTGATAACAATGGTCTATTACTGTAGCTTCTGTAAGAAAGGTAATTTAGCAGAGACAACATATAGGTAGGTACTGAATTAAATCTAAATATGTATAAACGTATTTTTTAGCGTCTAGCAGCAGCACTTTAGTTGAATGTATAGCAACTGTGAATAATATTTCACTAGCCGTGAAGCCTCATCAACGTTTAAAGTTTGTTTGCAAACAATAACTAAAACTATTGTTAGACCGTACTGAAGCTAACCTATAATCAAATGAAAATATTCTGTATAAAATTATAGCAATATTTAACTTCATTCCATCCAACTACGTTTACGCTAGAGAAAGTTTAAATGTATCGGAAAAAGTGCCTGATTTAAGGTAGATACACCAATTTTAGGAATATAATAAACACAACCCATCGTTGTCAAGGAAAAACTGACAAAATTCATTTAAGTTCCATCCAACTTAACTACCCTGTGATCTACTGTAATGTCTTCATGCTAGATAGAACATTAACTTATATTTTATTTGTCTGAGAAGTAATTTAAAAGCCACACCTGCCGTTTTATCCTAAGGTCCTTACACCGTACTGTACCTATATGCTGGGATTTAATGAAAGGGGTTTGTCTGATGGATGTAGGGTATTAGACGTCGCTCGGTGAATTAGAGTCCTAAAATTGCATTTGAACTACTGTATCTCTATTGGTAACAACGTTGCTGAATTTTCGTAGGTAATGGAGCATATAATTATACCAGGAGTGTGAACCTAAAATGGCCCAGTTCAATATTGATAAGGATACAGAAGGCGAAGGATTATTATAATTTCGGATAGTCCAGCAGCCATTGAAGCAATAAGCACTTGTGTAATCAGTTCCAAAATCGTGTGGAAATGCCTAGGCAAACTCAATGGAATAGGCAGGAACAATAAAGCCATACCTTACTTTGTATTCCAGCACACTGGAATAGAAGGAAATGAAATAGCAGATGAACTAGCAAAGATGTGGACTGAAATACCATTTTGTGAAGCACATAAAGTATAGTCAAAGGCACTCTTATCGTGCGTGTCATACGATTCAACAAAGACATACTCACCGTTTTCGTTTTCTTCTAATGCGTTTAATCATAACTTCCAAATAAAGTCCGTAAGATAAATAAGACAGACTTATGCAATTTTGACGGGAAAAAGAAGGATATGTATTTAGTTTTCAGCGATTCTAAAAAGTCATTCACCAGCGAAGTTTTTATTTAAATGTCAGTTTGACAATTCAAAGTGACAATATATGATGTATCTTGGTACGTCTATGTAGCTATCTTCATGTTAGTTAAAATAATCTTCTTCTTCTTCTCTCCGGGTGTATTTGTTATCTCACATTTTGGTAACCTCTGTGTTTTTTGATTTGATACATATGGTTAGTGACCTTTGAACCCGCACGATAAGAGTGCGTTTGACTATATCTTCTTATTCTCCCAATATAATAATATACTATTATCAAAATAATATTTGGCACAACTGACAGTTAATCACGGATCGGTAGCGTAGCGTAATTCAATTTTAATGGAAAAAATGACGACTAATCGATTGATAGAACACGCAATCAGCAGGAAGTTTGAAATCGCTCTGGTAGCGCTACGTAGGGATGAACGCGACCATTATCGATGCACATTAATATGAGGAGGAGACTTCGGAGAGTAGGTACTTTCGAGCAGAGTATGGCTTATGGGCAGGCATATTGAGACCACTGAACATTTACTAACATACCTTTTTTGATTATGACTCTAAACGTCAAGAAAATCATTCGGATAACCTAGTGGTCAATCTTCTGACCGCGGAATAAATATATACAAGTAATTCGTAAGTTAAACAACTATTTTGGTTAAGACGAGAAATGAGAACGATAATTATTATTGACATGTTTTTCTTCTTTCTCACTCATTTTAGTTCAGAAAGTTCTGCTTTTCCGACGTTTCTACTTTACTGCACGCCATAATTGATTCATCCTGTAGAATGTGAAATTTAGGATAGTTTTTCTATAAAATATTTGAAGAGTGAATGTTGATTACGCCTCTGTAGATTGCACTCAATGTGAAATGACATCTGTGACGTAACAACTTACCCTGTTCTGTCCCTTTATACGATTTAGTGTCTTTACGCTAAATCACTCGTCCTTCCTGAAAGCGAAACTGTGTTTCCCTTGTTGAAATTATTGTACTATATGATATTTTGCCCTTTTTCACAGCAAAATTATTTTTTTTGTCGTGACGAGTACATTTTCACCTTAAAACAGTGAATTTCTACAAGCCATCTTAAAGAGACTGTCAAAACTATTTTTTTTTTTTTCGATAAGATGTTACAACTATCAGATCTACTATAGTAATGCAGAATTTAACAGATAAAACCGAATTTATCATAGATAAAATCGATTGCAGCTTTACGAAAAAAGATTCGACAGTAAAATTTGAAGGGGAAAATGAAATATAAACTCAAGAACCATGTTTCATTTGAACGAACAAACAAATATTGCAACAGTGCGAATTAGATTGCTTGCAAGCAGGAACAAAAATACTTTTCTCCACGACTAAATAATAACGCACACATTATTTTTACATATTTAGCTGCATAATGATATAAATTCTCCACACCAGTGAATGATAAAAAGAATTCACTCTCGTTAGCCAATCACATTCTATTATTATCAGAGTTCACGCTACAATGAATTGAAATGAATAAATCAAATCGTCTCTTTGAAATATCAAATACCTAAGAACGCAAATCGTTCCTGACAGCGCGTCGTTTGAAACGTCAAAATAATTATAAAATCATAATTTTACGTATTATAAGAGAAAAAAATGGACAACAGTAGATAGTGAATAGAAGTAGAATAAGTAGAATAAATAGCACAGTTAAAAAGATTAAAGAGTTTGAACTGTTGTACAACCCATTTTATTACAGGCAAATAAGGTGAAAGTAAATAATAAGTAAAATTTGTGCTCTTAAAAGAAAAATTGTTTATCTCATAAACTAACCACTTTAACCTACAAGTATTATACATTTTTGAAATCAGCTCAAAGAGGAGTATCCAAATTTTACCTAAAAAATATAAAAAGTAAAAATAAAGGGGATGCTGCTAGGGGTGAGGGGGTGGCTTTTCCAGTAAGTTTAAATAAGCCATAATGCTTGCCCCTTCCAACATTAATTGACGTGTTTTTGGATTTTTTCTAAATACCAGTATTACAAAAGTTATTAAAGGTGGATACTTTTATCTGAAAAGCACTGTATATATATATTTACTCTTTACATTTTTATAAATATGCTCTACAGCCTAGTGGTGGTTGACTTATGGCGCGGACGATCGAGGTTCGATTCTGACTGGAAGTTTTTGGAACTTTAGTTCTTTACGCCAGGTTATGTTTGAGCGACCAGGGGTCGCGACGCAAAAGATCTGACCGTTACGCGTTACGTTACGCTGCGTTATGTTACATTGCTTCGTTATGTGCCTTGCTTTTGCGTGCTTGTGCCTCCTTAGTCTCTCTCTCGTTTACGAAGCAGCGATTCATAATAATAAATATGCTCATACCCGGATTCGAACCCGGGCCGCCCGCGTGCAATGCGAGAATTCTAACCACTGAACCACCGATGCTATATTGAAATTCTATGCAAAGCTGGTATTCGCATTTTTACTATTATTTCCATAATTTTTTTTGCGCGATTAAGGGGTCTAGCTACTTTTCGAAATACAGGGTGTTGAAATTTTGAAAACTTGAATGTTTTAATTCGATAACTTTAAAATGGATTGATAAATTGATTTGACATTTGGCAGGTAGTTTTTAAATGTAAAAGGGCATATTTTGAAAGAAATTGTAGTTTGTGCAACTAGTGTGGATATGATGGCCATATCGCACGAGGACGAAGATGAAGCACGACGCCGTAGGCGGAGTGCTCAATCGTTCAAGTGCGATATGGACAATCCACACGAGTCGAGCAGCATATTTTTTCTACGACCCACTTAGGAAAAAATCTAGAAAATAAAAATTTCTATAAACTGTAATATAACTTCAAATTAAAAATTTAACAATTCAATTTTATGTTTCCACTAATTTTGTGGTAAACGAATGTCCAATTTGTATAATGCTACGGTTTCCTTTTTTTAAATATACGATGCTGTTATAAGTAGATGTTGCCAGTCGGACTCCCTCATGGAGGGTACCGTACCATTATCTATAATAATGAATATTCTGCTAAATATTTCAAACGTCTACCTGTTGTCGTTATTAATATCAAGCAGATTGATTATTTAGAAATAAAATAAACAATAAAAAAATTCCTCGCGGGGAATCGAACCCGGGTCTACCGCGTGAGAGTCTGGTGTGCTTACTACTCAACCACCAAAGAATATGCTAATTGTTTATCTATAACGTCAGATGTATTACATAACTTTTGCTTAAAAGGAACTAAAGTTCCTACCGTGTGTCCCGCGACACGTTCTACCTTTTTTTTTCTTTTTAGTCGTGTAGAAAGTATAGTCTTTTACTTATGTAGAATGGCTATTATTCACTTGGAAACCTCATCCGCGTGAATAATAGCCATCATTCTGCACTTGTTGAAGAATATACTATTATGAAAGATCCAAAGCAGTGATGCATGCCTTCATAAAAAATAATATAAAGTATAAAACCATTCTGAATGAGCGATCCATAATTCATGTCGAAGGTTATAGTTAAATACTATTAAAACGCCAAATAGAGTCTATGGAAATTCAAAAACGAAGACCGTTTACTAACAAACAACATCTACCTCACTGGATATATGCAACGAAAGACATTGAATTACACTTCAAAGTAAAACGGGGTGGGTGTATCTGCAAGATAGAACCTCTTTTCCTCTTTATGTATTGAGAGTAAAAACAGTGATAATAAAAGATGCAAGACTGAAGCAGGATTAAAATGATCACCTACAGCCATAATACATAAGCGTATTCTACGTCTCATCGATCTATGAAATATTTGAGGCGTATTTCTTATAGTATCGTATAGTTCAGAGTGATCGTTTCCGAGAAACTTGTGCAAGCAACTCCGTTGAACGACTGAAGTAGAAAATTTATCCGGGAGCCAGATGAATATTACGATTAGTCATCCTAGAACGCTGATTGATGTAGATAATATGACACTAAAATAGTGGTGAATGTGCATCGTTAGGACTTGCGTTCGTGTGCAGATAAGACCCTTTACGCTTGTGTTAGGAAGCAACATTTTTCATATGAGCAGTCGGATAATGGAAAAATATCATTCAACCAGATAAAGAATAACTAGATACAAACTAACAAGTTTATAAGTTACCTTCTGGTTATTGATGTAATCATTAATAGTTATTCACGCAATATACAAGAAAATTCCAATAAAACAAAAAAAAATTATAACATTCAATGGTTAATACGTAGCGGGCGGTTAAGAAGTATTTAGTGTGCTGAAGGGTGTACTTTTTTCTTGTGTGCGGTAAAGAGAAGTGTGCGGTAAAGAGAAGCGTGCGAAAAAGAAGAGCTCTCTTAACTAAAATACATGCGAAAAAGTATACTGGTACGATCGATGGTACCCTAAACTTCCAAAATGGTACTGACCACCTGAAGCGTTTGCAGCAAATAATTATATCTATATATAATTTATTTAATTTAATCGCAATGTGAATATAAAATTAGATGTACTTGAACGAAATCATAAATTATTGAGAGGTTGTTCATTTATATTGCGGTGAACAGTAAATTACAAACTGTCATCTAAACTAGTAAACGAACGGGCATATTAAATAATTCGATCGTTTGAAACTAGTGCCGTTATTAAATGGTGAAATATTTATTTGTGACAAACCTCAAATAGAGCAATTCATACAACCATAGCCAATATTTACATGAATTCCAAGTTTATTCATACATAGAGTGAGTCACTGGAAACAGTTCATCCAGAGACGTATACTGTGCATACTTTTGCAGCGGACATATGTCATTTATCGACGATTCACTCTACAAACAGCTTGAATATAATTAGGAAATCTGATATTCATTCCTCTTAAATACTCCTTGTATGGAAATAGTATATTGTGCACGTGGGGAAAGTTCAATTTGCGTGTTTGCAGCAGTCGTGAGAAAAGTACTTCCACCACATGTTGAATACTATACCTTTTCTAAAAAGTTTTTCACCAGCAAAGTTTTTATTTTAATGTCAGTTAATAAGAAGCAATTTTCCGGTATTTTGCATCCACAAGCAAAAAAAATGGTAGGTACTTTATCTGATAGATTATTTCGAGAATGAATGAAAAAGTGGAAATTCGTCAACCAGTGTGCAGGAAACATCAACCATCATTATTTTCTCCGGGTATATTTGTAATCTCACATTTTAATAACCTCTGTGTCTTCTGATTTGATACATATGGTTAGTGACCTTTGAACCCGCATGCTTTCTGGCTACAAATCTTTTTCCAATTCATCTGGCAAAGTATTATCAATTTCGTCAGTACCATGCATCCATATTATTTATCATGAATGAGTATATGTCTTGTTCAACTGATACTTAATGGAAATTTTGGAATTTTATCAAAGCACGATTGTGATTACCTTTTAGAGTAACCTAACCTAATCTAATATAATATGACAGTATATTATACACTAAGATGGTGAAGACTATTATTATTGATCAAGGGGATTGGCCTCGAGCGGAATTAATTGCGAGGCTTATAAGTGTCTTCACCACCATGGTGTATATACAATTTTTCCACTACTAGCCAAATTTAAGACAAATATTAAAAATAATTCACCAACCTGACTGACAAGTACACTGTCAGTTTTCGATATATTATGAACGTACTCGTTATGTCATCAGTCATTTTTGATTGAGCGCTAATTTTAACCTGATAGTATTTTTATTCGGGTAATTTCATCATGATAAATAATTTCAAGCAGCAATTATGTTGAAAATTTTTTGACAGTTTCAAGAACCAATCAAATTTCCTCATTTTTTATCATATGAACAATTTCACCCAATCATGTCAACATTACACTGATAACAGACCATGGGCTGTTTTCACGTTGCTATCGACACATACCTATTGATTCATTTCGATTTTGAAGTTTCAAATATTTAATATTTGGGTCACAATTTGGTTGTAATTCTATAATTGGTAAAAAATGTTCTATCCGAATAACCCTCAGACATTGATAAATGCTCAAAAACTTTATGACAACTTTCTCAAGCTTGTTGCTTGTAGGCAACAGAACAACTATCAATTATCAATGTCCTTGGGTTATTACTACTGAAAATTTTTTGTCAATTCCAGGAACCAATCAAATTTCCTCATTTTATATCATATGAACAATCTCAGCCAATCATGTCAAAATTACACTGAAAATTTTTTAACAGTTCCAAGAACCAATCAAATTTCCTCATTTTTTATCACATGAACAATTTCACCCAATCATGTCAACATTACACTGAAAACAGACCTTGGGGCTGTTTTCACGTTGCTATGGATGCATATTGATTTATTTCGACTTTGAAGTTTCTAATATTTAATATTTCGAAATGTCACATTTAACTTTTCTAATTGTTCCTTTGTTAATTGCACCTTTAGATAAATTGTTTAAGATCTGTTCTTTTTCTATAATAAGCAAAAAATTTTCTATCCGAATAACCCTCGGACATTGATAAATGCTCAAAAATTTTATGACAACTTTCTCAAGCTTGTTGCTTATAGGCAACAGACCTCCGCCTACGGCGTCGGTCTGTTTCCAAGCAACAAGCTTTCGACATCTGTCATAAAATTTTTTCGAACAATTATCAATGCCCTTGGGTTATTACTACTGATAACAGACCATGGGCTGTTTTCACGTTGCTATGGACACATACCTATTGATTTATTTCGATTTTGAAGTTTCAAATATTTGATATTTGGAAATGTCACGATTTGGTTGTAATTCTATAATTGGTAAAAAATTTTCTATCCGAATAACCCTCAGACATTGATAAATGCTCAAAAATGTTATGACAACTTTCTCAAGCTTGTTGCTTGTAGGCAACAGACCTCCGCCTACGGCGTCGGTCTGTTTCCAAGCAACAAGCTTTCGAAATCTGTCATAAAATTTTTTCGAACAATTATCAATGTCCTTGGGTTATTACTACTGAAAACTATCCCCTAGGTATACAAAATTATGTTGTAAGTTTTTGTTGAACTATTATCCCTGAATTCTGAAAATATTTGAATTTGGCTGTTATTGACCAAGGTTAATAATACAAAAAATAATTAACCACTCATGAAGAAATTCAATTTCTCAGTTGGCTATAAGAAGCAATAATTGTGAACTTACAGCTAGTAGTGGAAAGAAGTATTTTATAGTATGATACCTCCTTAAAAATGCTAATGTATGTTTTGCTAATTATGACTGAAAAATTTTTCAATTATATTAAAAAGCTTCAACGATTTTAATAATGACAAGCAATAAAACACATCATTCAATAATTTCAAAGGACGACGAATGGATGGCGTGACTACTGACAAATCTATGATAGTTTAAAATAGTAGAAGCCATCAAGCAATAGATAAGTGGAAAATTTCATGGAAATTCTGTCAATTAGTTTGCGGATTTGTAACGTTATATTTGACCACTATCATTGGAATATTTAAATATCTACCGGACGGCGAGTAGCCAGTCCTTTTTCCTTATCAACATGCGATTCTCGTCGAGAACCTGTAGCACCGATCACCGCTAAAAGGCAAAATTTTTACATTTAATGTGCGACGGATAATCTCCGTTGGTGAGGATCAGTATACACTGATATTGGTCAAATATTTCAATTCTTCTTTCTTATAGAGAGATAGAAATTAAGAACACACTATTAATATGTAAATTCTTTCTCGAAGCGGAGCATGTGAACAGGAAAGAAATATGTAACGTATGTCGATTGCTCATCGCATAGTTCAACAATTTAATAGCGAGTAGTGAGAATAAGCTTTCTTTCTACTGTGAACCATGTACCAATAAGGTTCATTTTTAATTTCTTTTGAGAGATTTACCTCAAACTTTTTTTCTAAAAGTGCATTCAATGTGAATGGTAAGTTGCATTTAAGTCTATGCTTTTCCTTTTGTGATTTTTGCTTTTATATTTTTTCCTCCTAGTGATAAGCGCCAGATACACACATACAATGATATTTTTTTTATCTTGTTCTTTTTATTTTTCTAGTTTTTCTTATACAGTTGACAAAAGGTTCACATGTATATAGTTGAAGTCTTTAAAATATGTATATTTAGTTAACTAATTAATTCAATCTAAATACCAACTAAGAATATTATATTTCCGGATTACATTTTTTCATTACATTTTCTTTATCGCCTGTGATTGAAATAAGTAGTAAAATAAAATTTAGTTCTTATGTTACTTAGATATTGTTTTTTTGATTTCTTTGATTTTCTTTGATGAGGAAATAAATAAGATTTCCTCAATAATATGATATCACATTTCTTTTGCTTCTTTTGTTTTTTTAATAGTAAAATACAAGATAATTTTTTTCATGAACCACGTTCTTAAATGAATTTCTGAATTTCTTATCAACTATTGTAAACCGAATAACTGTAGATATCCTGAATTTTACATGAAAAAGATTGTAACTATCTCTGATACAATGTATCTTTCTTAGCACTTAGTACCTGCGACTTTTTACCTACGACTTGGTACCTGAAACTTAGTAACTTACTTTGTACCTGGAAGTGTGTACCTGGAAGTTGTACCTGTAAGTTTGTACCTGAAGCTTAGTGCCTGAGACTTCGTACCTGCCACCTAGGACCTGTCCGAAGAAATTAAGGGAAGTAAAACAAAGTAAAAGCAACGTGCTTCAACAAACAAAACCAACATTTTTTCATTTTTTTTCTACTGTGATATTTTTAAATTCATTATACAACTTGTAAATTTAACAACGTTGTTTATATTCCTTCCCTTTCAACATTTCCAGGTTTGTTGATAGAGAGTTGTGAGGTGAAAAACAAGTCGACTAATATTATTCAGGGTGGCGCCCACTTACCTTTTTCGATTAACTTTATTTACATTTCTTAACTTGATTTATTAACTTATTAAATTCATTTGGTTTCTTCAATATAACTTCAATAACTTAAATAAAGTAGGATTACCCGCAAACCGGTAAGACTACTCCCTGAATTGATATTAGTTTGGTCTCCGAATTCACACCTGAGGTGCTCTCCACATTGAGTCGCCGTTGCAATTCATGTTGCCTTATTATTTTAAATAAATAATAGGTATAGTGTAACTATTGTTAATGTGATGACCCATATTTTTAATCCCTTTGAAGGAAAAAGCCGCCCAATGACGTGCACAAATATTTTTTATAAATTCCAATATTGTGAAATAATGCTTTTCAAATGTAATTCAAATTAATGTGGATTAAAATTAACCTGCATAAAATATGTAATACAATTCAAGGTCAAAATGGGACACACTGAACAGCACTGATAAAAAGCTTCAAAAAATGAAATTTTAATTAAAGTGAATAAAATATTCAGTTTATTTTTTTCGAATATGCCAGAAACCTACCCCTCTCCATTTTTCAAATGAAACGTGCTCCATACTGTATAAGTATATCGTTCAAAGAAGACCAACCATCCAGTCGGTATGCGAAATCAGTAAAGTCTCTTTTCATAGTCCTTCGGCATCGTTAATTATCGCGTTTTGGCTTTAAAATGGTGGAACAAAGGACCCACCATGAGTATTAATTTACTCTCTATCTCTCTCCCATGCCGACAAACAGCTCAAAAAAGGCTAATGAGGAAAGAGAGAGAGAGAGAGAGAGATGGGGTCGAGGAGCAATCGAATTTTAAGTCGGAATCGGATAGTTCGTATCCGGTTAGGTCCATATGCAAAATTACAGAGTTTTAAAGGTATTTTTACTATTTTCGTTCTAATACAAGGACGTTTTGAGGCATATTTATACTTGTTAATACCACAACTTGTGACAATTGCTTCGTCAACTTTGTTTCGAAAAATACATAGAGTATTGGAATGCAATATTCTTTCAACAATCAGATGTTTATCGGATATTACGGGATATTGAAGAAATATTTTACAATAATTACATAGTAACTTAGGTATTATTGAAAAATGCCGCAGTTCTTAAGAAAAACTTGTGGGTGTTGGATCTTGGAATATAAAATTATGTGCTATAATTTAAATAAAAAGTTACTAAATTGTGAAATATTTTGTCAAGTTTGAGTACAACTTTGTCATTTCCGATAAATATCTGGTTGTTACAGGATTATTGCATACCAATACTTCATGTAGTATTTTAAACAAACTATTGTAGGGAACTTGACAATATATACAGGGTGTACCAATCTTACGACAAACTTCGGTATATGGGTTATTTTGAGAGATATCAAAAAATATTATCAACAAAAATAGTAGATGTATTGAAGGTCCATATTTTGAACTTATATGGAACTATACAGAGTACTGCATAACTCCGTTACAAACGAAACATATAATTTTTCAAATGGCAACCACTGTATATTATACCGAATTCGGGTTGGACACATTTTTTTGAAGCTTTTGATATGAAGTTTTGACACGAGTCCTTCAAAAGATACGGACACGTTTATGTGAAAATCGTAGGTAAATCAACGATCTGTAGCTTGTTGTACGTTGAAGAAAAAAAATGTATTATGTCAAACAGAGTTTCGTAACATGATGCAATATCTCCGTATCCTATTAAATTGCAATTATATTCTTTCTTATATACAGAGTGAACGGAACTCGAACCTGTCATTTTCTTTCTTATTTCAAATGGAACACCCTGTATTTTATAGCAAAAATAGAGTCTTCGATTATGTAACTTTAATTGTTGTCAAGCATTCCCTATACCCGAAGTTTATAAAAACAGAGTTATCTGGTAATATTTATTGTAAACTATAATTATTGTCCTATTATGTAAAAGCAATAAACGTTGTATGTAACAAAAAATCCTGATTAATGATAAATTTTAATGAATAATTCATTCTAAACAAAACTAGCTACAAAAAGTAAAATCCTAACCGTAATATTAAACTGAAGGTTCAACGTGTTCACAGTTTACATCAATGCAATGATGTAAGAGGGGGCCCAACTGATTGGCCAGCTCGGTCACCCGATTTAACAGAAGTATATTTTTTTGGGTCTTGCAAGGAATAAGTTTATAAAATCTCCTGTCTATTAGAGATGACATGAGAGAGATAATTAGTGCGGCATTTCGATCTGCTAACGTTGATATGCTGAGAAATAAAGTTAATCATTTGAACTATTCTGCAGCATTGCATTGATGTTAACGGTGAACATTTTGAGCCTTTAGTTTAATATTACGCTTGGGATTATACTTCTGGTGGCTAGTTTTGTTTAGAATAAATTGTTCATTGGAATTTATCATTAATTAGGATATTTTTTGTTACATACAACCTTTAATGCTTTCACATAATTGGTAGGTAATTATATTTTACAATAAATATTACAAAATAACGGTGTTTTTATAAACTTTGGGTATAGGGAATGCTTGACAAAAATTAAAGTTACATAATCAAAGATTCAATTTTTGATATAAAATTATCGAAAGAAGAAAGAAAAAGACAGGTTCAAGTTTCCGTTCACCCTGTATACAAGAAAGAATATAATTGAAATATAATAGAAAACGGAGATATTGCATCATCATCACTAGGGTGATATCATAGCGCACTATGATGATATGAGAAACTTTCCGCCAGAGTAGAGAGTGCGATAATATGTTAATTTCCTATATGGTCGTAGGAAAAACTATTTTTTCGTCACAGAAAACAGCTAGAACGAATTAAAATTGCGGGTGAATTTAAATTATACCAAGCTTTGGCAAACGTATGTTTTCGGTACTGCGCGTGCGTTCAAGCGACAAGAGAGATACCATTGAAACAGCCAATATTGCCTTGTTCACCTCGAGTGTTTCCACGTGTTTCTATGTATTTTCGGTTGATTCTGATCTATTGGACTTTGTGAAATTTTGTTTGTGTCCATAATATTCTTCACATGATGTAGAGTACAAAATGTCATGAAGAACTAACAGCAGCAGTATACACAATTTGAAAACGTGTGCTTGTTTCATTAGATTTTTCTATTGACACAATTTCTTAAATTTTGAAGTTTACCTATTTGGTAAACACTTTTCCAAATATGTTATGAGTTTCCTTCATGCCGGCAACATCTTGCGAAAACCATATAACCGTGTCATCCGAACGAACTGAATTGGTGCAGATTTATCGAAAGGACCGTTGCTATGCAACCACCTGACTTTCTATTGGCAAGCGCGTGTGTGTGCTCTTCCCTCTCACTCCTACTATTGACTGATATTGATTATCCAGTGGCGTTGGTATTATCATTTTCTATCATTATATTTTCAATTTTTGTATTTTTTGTTAAGTATGTATTAACAATTTTTTTTGTGATATTGTCGACACTAGTCTTTTGTGTTTGTTCATTTTTTTAAAATGAATCAATATATTCGTGGAAAGCGACACTTCATAGCAAAACTATAGAGGTGATTGTTACTGCTAATATTAAGCGCTATATAATAATTAATAATCGTAATTATTTTACTTTTTGGCAAGTTAGCCTACACATAACCAACGAGATAATTAAAATAAATGTTTGATGTAACCGCATGGAAATACTTCTGTCTGCTGTCCGGAATGAAACATAATTAAATGTGGAGAAACTTTTGTTTTCATAGAGTTTGCGAAGGAGAAATATGAGAATACTGATGAACATGATGATCATTAGGGTATGCATTGTGGTGATTTTGAATTATTTCGTATTCATATTGAAGTACGATTTTCATCTTTATTTGTTGTTAAACGTGTATTGAAAAATATCCCACCTTTAAAGCAAAGCATAAATCAGTTCCCATATATACATAATCATAAAATGTTTTTAATACTTTTATAAAATACCGTACGCCATTGGTACATTTATGACATACAGGGTGGGGCAAACTTCTGACATCGGAGGATTACATCGTTGTGGTGAGAGATAGAACTTTATAGTTTTGTGTGAGCTAATACAGTTACTGAGGGCACATTTTGAAAATACTTTCGATTCTACAGGTTGTTCCAAAACCACGTAGCATCACAAACTTACATTTTTTTGAATGGAACGTACTATATTTTGTTTAAGAATCGAAAATATCACACCGAGAGCGTTACAAAAATATAGCACTCTAATATATTATAAGGGTGTTTTACAAAGATATGGCCAATTATTAGCAAAAAAGACATCCTCTTTAACACTCTGCAGAACAGTAAATTAAAATAAATCAACAGGTCTTTGTGTTCAAATGTCATACACACATCATTGGCTGTGCTCGGTATTAATTACTTTTTTCATATGTGGCTTCTTTAATACAGGGTGAAACAAAACGCAAATCAAGCAATATCTCAAAATTTTTAAATGAATCACCCTATAAGTCTTTTTACAATTTGTTACAGCCATTTGCACCGGTCTTACTTAAGTTGTGGTTAAGTTTTAATTACTAGTTAAATTAAAATGTTCCTTGCACCATGACATTTATTCCTGAGATAACGCTTTAATTAATAGTTAAATCTAATCCACAGATAAGGTAGGATTTAAAATATATAATTATTAATTAAAGTTATGTCAATATGACAATCAACTGAAATACCTACTTTGCGAATTTGTGAGATAAATTGCTATTTCAATAAAATATGGATTTAATGGATATTGAAGAAGATGAAGATGACCTGGAAATCTTGGAAGATATCAGAGGGAAAATTACTTTCAAGCAACAACTTTAAGAAAAAGATTTATTTCTTTTTATTTATGTAAAATCGTTTTAAAACATCTACAGATCTGTAACTATCTGATGGAGCATTAAACTCCCCCTCAATGTTTGTCCAGGCCTGTCCCTTATCCTTCCCGCTTAACGCACCAGTTTCCTTGCATTCTATTATGTGCTTGTAGGTACTTTCTTATTAAATTCAAGCACATTATTCTCTCACTTAGAAAAAAGAAGGTTGTTGTTCTTTTCCTCTTTCCGCTCATTTTGAAAACTCCTACCTTTTGTTTGGGTAATTTTACAAATATAAATATCCAATAGTTGTCATATTTGACACCACTATTACCAACAAAATTGCTGTTTTTCAAATTATTCCTAAATGTCAAGATACCAACTTGCACCTAACAAATAATTTACTAACCAGTACCTTAACCACAAATGGTGCAAAACACTTCACTTTTAATCAATGGTTAAAGTTAATCATGAGTTACTAAAGCCAAAAGATAACTGCAACCGGTGCAAACAGCAGTTAGTACAATTAATAAACTTTCAAATGATGTAGTAAACTTAGGGCATTAGTTAATGGAAAATCGTAGATATTTTATGATAATGGTCCAAAACAAGTATTTTACTTACACAAATTAAATGGTATTAAATTTTTACATGCAACCTCTTGTAAATTTTAACATTTCTAAGGCATATATTTTAATCGTAATTTTGGATGCATCTAAAATATCTTTGACTTCTACTCTTACCATTAGAGAAAGGAAACAAGGAATTATGTTGGAAGAAATATTTTTGCTTACTGTAAGTAGGCTAATGTCATTATAGTACTAATAAATATAAAAGCAGTTTGTAGTCTTTACGAAATAATTACTTAAGTCACCACAAACAGTATATCTTAGTTATGTAAAATGCAAGCTTGTAATTTATTTTCCAACTCTTTCTATTTTTAAAAAACTAACAATTATGAAAACCAACATTATAAGAACACTGACATTTACATAAATGAACATTGACATTCTATAAAAAGTATAGTAGTTTATGCTAAGTGTTCAAAATGGCGACCATTTACTTCCATACATATCTTTTCAAAAACGAGATTCTTACTCTCTCCAACATAGCTGGAGTTATTGTGGAAAATGCGTTACGAATATTTTCTTTCATCAGTGTGAGATCTGGAGATCGAGGAGGCCACGAAATTGGTCCACCACGTCCTATCCACCTGTCGGTAAAATTTCTGATATACAGATGCTCCATCTTGTTGGAACCACAAGTTAACTATTGTGTTTGAATCAACTTCCTAAACACAAAAGAAGAATACAGCAATATTTCTTTGACATTTATTAGTAGATACTATTTTGATAGTAGCCCACTTCATATAATCAAAAATATGGCTTGATTATGTTTCGCCCATTCTCAAACAAGCCTATAATAACAATTCTTGAAAGTGAAACATTAATAAATATGAAATTTTTGGTAATTCCAGGTACCTACGGTATTAGCAAACATTTTATTTCATTGATTAGATATTGTAGATGCATCCAAAATTACGATTGAAATATATGCCTTAGGAATGTTAAAATTTACATGTAAAAATTTAATACCATTTTATTTGTGTACGTAAAATACTTGTTTTTACCATTATCATGAAATATTTACGATTTTCCATTAACTCATGAAATATCATTAATTGTACTAACCAATTGTAAAAAGACTTCAGGGTGATTCATTTAAAAATTTTGAGATATTGCTTGATTTGCGTTTTGTTTCACCCTGTATTAAAGAAGCCACAGATGAAAAAAGTAATTAATACTGAGCACAGCCAATGATGTGTGTATGACATTTGAACACAAAGACTTGTTGATTTATTTTAATTTACTGTTCTGCAGAGTGTTGAAGAGGAGGTCTTTTTTGCTAATAATTGGCCATATCTTTGTAAGACACCCTTATAATAAATTAGAGTGATATCTTTTTGTAACGCTCTCGGTGAGATCTTTTCGATTCTTGAACAAAATATAGTACGTTTCATTTAAAAAAATGTAAGTTTGTGCTGCTACGTGATTTTGGAACACCCTGTAGAATCGAAAGTATTTTCGAAATGTGCCCTCAGTACTGTATTAGCTCACACAAAACTATAAAGTTCAATCTCTCACCATAACGATGTAATCCTCCGATGTCAGAAGATTGCCCCACCCTGTATATGTCGGCCATATATATGTCGGCCATGTTTCCTCACCCTTCACCAATGCCGCGTAACTTCAGATAGGTTTGCCAAACTTCCTTAGATTTTTGTATATAGGTGATATTGTTTTGGGGACGTTTTGGTTACATACATTCTTCATCCTCTCTATTTGTTTCAAACATTTTTTTTATTTCTTGAGTCCATAATACTGTTTGTTTTTCTGGATTCTCAGATCTACAATTATCACAGGTTTTAAAAGATGTTTATGTCCTTGAAAATATTTCATCCTTGTTGTACAGTTGTACATCCGATTTTTTTACGTCAATTATTCCATTCTTCAGCTTTATCTCTGTTTCTTGTTGATATCTTTTCACTATACTTATATTTCGAAGTTTGTAGGCTCTAACTATAATATTTTGGATAATGAATTTTCACCAAATTGATTTCAATATAAAAGTAAATTTTATGTTAAAACTTACCACAAAATTTGGTAGCTGATCAATTTTTCATTCAAATATTTGGCTTACCTGAAACAAATTTGAACAGTTAAATAGGAAAAATGGAACACATTTACAGTGAGAATTTCTTTATAATGACACCGCAAAAGACTCATTATTTCATCAAACATAGCTACAACAAATTTAAAGAAATGTAGTTCGAAGAGCTCACTCAAATAAATGAATATTTAATTCCCACTTCCTAGCGCCATATCTCGGATAAACATCGACATAAAGTCGTTTTACCTGTTTGGTGATGGAGGTTTATGTTTTCCAAGTGCATATATGCCCATTTATTTGGAACGCTCCGAAACATAAAGAACTTTACGTAAATTTAACCTATGAGGTTAAAAGTAGAGAAGTAAAAGTATAAAGATGATGGTATCAAATGGAAGGTAATAAATAGCAAGTTTCAAATGTTAGGACTATAGGAAGTGTGTGCACAAATTCAAACTTCACTGACCAAAAGCTTGAGACTTTTTCAAAAGAGGTTATCTCTTTAACTTCTCATTTTATGAATCATATTTTTTTAGCGGTAATTATTGTTTTGAAATTTGGATGTTAATTTGGAAATATACGGGGTTTGTGAGTGCAAAAGTATTTTTATCCGATGTATTTGAGAGCCTATGAAGTAAACTTTCCAGTACCATAAACAACATCAAGATATTTCCTTTTTTAAGAAAGCTACTATAGGTTGAGTTTGCGAACATATTTCAAAAATCTATTTT
>CAJUYG010002589.1:19661-29829 GCA_910591675.1 Galerucella calmariensis | reverse complement strand
ATGTAACTTAACTATTGAACAAATACATGTTTGATGTAAATAAAATCTGTTTAATATACTATGTTTTTTATTACATAAATTACAAAGATATACTTTTACAAAGTTACAAAATTTCTTAACTAGATACTCTTTGTTATATTTTATAAATAATTATGATATATCATCATTTCTATCAATCTCATAATCCTCAATAAATCGCTACTGACTACTCTTATAACCCCAAGGAAGTGTGTCAAATGACTTTGAAATTAACTGACGTTTATCATCGTATGGACTTAAAGCAATTTTAGTCTGTTCTATACTGAATACATTGTGAGCATATGAACGAATAGTTTGTTGAGTTATGACTTTTGTGTTGAATTCATTTAAGCATGTAATATAATCTTCAAAAGTAATAATATTTTTCACTATATTTTTTTTAATCCCCTTAGATTTTTTTGAAATACCAAAGTTATTCAGTTCAATAGCTATTTGGTTTGAGGACATGCCCTTCTTTTCAAGTTTTTTCTTAAAATTTAATTTTTCCTCCTCACTGACTTGCATTTTGTAGGTATACATTTTAGAACGAAGACCAGCAAAATGAGTAATAATTTTACCATTTGCCTCATCTTTCATCAATCCCGGTATTTTTTTATTCACCAACGGAATATTATAAATATTATTTTTGTTATAATCTGAAGTATCAAATTTGTGGATATTTTTTTTAATAATATCTTCGTAAACGTCTAGGTTACTTATTTCATAGATAAAACTATCTGTGTCTGTGTACAATAATTTACATTTTTCCACACCTGCTGTTGGTATTATAAAATTATAGTGAAAATCATACATACAAATTTTTGAAAGATCTAAAATAACCATACCAATGTATAGTGGTTTATTAAATATTAATTCTATTTTATTCAACTCAATTGCCATCAAGTTTTCATCAAAAATTGTTCTATTGTGAAATCGTGGACTAGCAATTAAATTTTTCGCCCCGTAACGTCCCTCCCACTTAGAGCAAAGTTTAACGAGTCTATGTAATCTTATGTTTTCCATAGTTTTTCCAAATACTGCGTTATTAGCAAGTTTAAATTGATTTTTTTCAAAGTTGCTTGTAGCACTTACCCTTAATCGACTGTTTAATTCAATATAAGGTCTCAACCATTCTGATTGATTGAATTCCAACACTTTATGTATTTTCGTAATTATTAAACCATGTGCCAATGCTTGTTTTAAATTTCTATAATGTATTGTATATTCTTTTTTATCATACAAATCAGCTATCAACTTTGGTAGTTTTGAGGCTGGAGGAATGCGATGGTTAGCACAAAAAGGAAAATCTTTATGTAGAGTATGTAGACTCTTTGGATACTCCAAATCCACTTGTAATATGTACCCAATCGGAGAATTGTCTGGAATTGTTGTTACATCAATGTTTGAACTTGACCATTTAAATCCTCCAAATGGTAATGGTTCACACATTGCGTAACCGTAAAGGTTATTCACATCTAGGTAAAGGATTGTTTTGGTGGGTTCTGATGAATCATATCTGTCACCCATATATTTATTGTTTGCCTCTGAAAATCGACTACAGCATACCGAAATTCCACCTCGAATCGCTTTCTCTATAAACATAACCATGTCAACATCCTTTAAAATTTCCAATTTACATTTAGTATATTTTAACATAGCATCCCAAGTGTAGCCTGGCATTGTATAATACCATGCAGGATCTAAACCATATGTTTTCAATGCTGTTTCTCTAAAATTATCCATAACATCTGCTAGTAACAGAATATCTATCTTCATATACAAACTACTGTATTCTCCAAGGTGATTTATGTTGAAAGCGGTCCAAACATTTTGTGCATGAGTGTAATCAGTCTTGCACAATTCCACATCATTTAGTTTATTATAGAATTTTTCAATGGGTGGTAGCTCTTTCTCCTTCAATTTATCAACATTATCTACATAATCATAGGGAAACACCCCTTTTCTAGTTAGAAGTTGAAATTGATTATGATCTAAATTCTTAAACTCATGTTTTAAATTCTGAAAATTGTCTAAGCTCAAAGTCGAAACAAGTTCATTAAGACTACAACCCATAAATCTAAAAGAATCTATAAACCTAAATTTAATTCTACTATCATTATCTGTTAGAGTGAAAGATATGTACTTTTCTTTATTTAGTGGAAGAACAGATACATGTCCACGCTTGGCAATGTCTTTTATGATAAAATGTGCGTCATAATTTGAAAGGTTGTGAAATAATATTGGAACAATAAACAATTTTTTAAATGAAAGATTACAAGTTTGATGAGCGTAACCTCTAAATAGTCCTGTAAAATGATCATGGTCCTTAACAATTATGTCTCTTTGATTAAAATGTTTCTCACAAATGTGACAAATATGTACATTTACATTTTCTATTGAATCTACTATTATTGGTATTATATTCACAATTTTACTCTCAACAAATTGTGCAATCTTTTTAATTTCATTTGAAAACCAATCCATACAATCTTCACCTTCATGATGATTGAAATAGGAAAAATTGTTGTTATAAGTACATTTCATATAATATCCTGCGCAAAATGCTTTATGATGTTGGTATTTATTCGTTGTTTTTGATAATTTTGTTTTACATGGTTCTAAAATAGCTTCAATATCAGCATAGATAAGGAAAGGTATTTTTTGTTTATAGACAAAATTTCTAAATTCAACAGCATCATATTTTGGGAATGAAATTTTACAGTTGTTTCTATTTTCACATAACAAATAATGCTTTTTCAACTTTTCCTCACTATAAAAATAATTTAAACAACGGTCACACAAGCTAATTGTAGCTCTATGCTTAGTGATTTGAGATCGAATAAGTCGTGAAAGATTTTTAATTAAACAATAATGAAATTTTATTTCAATATTTTCATCATCATCATCATCATTATCATCTTGTTCTGATTCTACAAAATTATTCAACTTTGGAAAATACTTATTTTGAATTAATAACAAATTAACATGTTTCTCTAATTTTCGTTTGGTAAGTTTAGCAGGTACAACTTCATAATATGAACTTTGTTGTGTACAATTTAATTCTAGAGCGTATACGTTTACGGAAATATTATTCAATTCCTCAAATTTGTTAATTTGATTTAGTTTCATAGGTAATTCTAACCCTTTGACATTTAACACAAGACTATAGTGTGGATATGATGAGGTGAGTCTATAATTACCTGTTGGTGGGTATAAAAAACTAACAATACTCCAAAAAAAGCATGCGTCATCTCTATTTTGAATGTTGATGCATGCTTTTTTATTTTCTATCTGAGGTGGTAATTTGATATAAGAGGTTCCATTACCAATTTTATATTCGTTTATAGCTACCTCCAATAATAGAATTTTTTGTAGCGCCCAACCGCTTGATTCTTCCGAAAATTCTGACAGTTTATTTAAAATATAATCTGTTACATGTTCTTGAAACCAAATAGCTAAATCAGTTGATTGATCTAATACTGCATTAGGTGTCACAAAATACTTTTGATCAATTACTTCTTGATCACCTGACGTTTTAACAAAATCTGCCCACAGTGTGGTATTAATTTTTACAATTAACTTTTTTTTAATAATTTTGAGAATCTTAATTTTAAAGAGATCAAAAGCATCTGATAAAAATTCTTTTATTTCTTTATGATTCACATTTATAATCACTGCTGTTTGAACTCTACTTTTGAAACAAGAAATTATATTTTCCCAGTAAACTTTTCGATTTTGTTTTACACCAACATGTTTGTTTTTTAATTTTATTAAACATTTTAATCGTTTCAATTGACCAATTTTTGTTAATATCTTACGTTTTTGACCAACCTTTAAATGATATTTTTTCAATGCTATGTTACATTTTTTAATATGTTCATTAATTAATTTTATTGATTTGTTTTCAGCAGAGTTCACTCTGATTAACTTAATAGATTCATCAATTTTGGATAATGTACCATGATATTTGTCCATAATATTATATCATAACTATTTATAAAAATATAACTCACCAATAATTAGATTTCAACAATTTCAAACGATGCTGTTGGATTCAATTTTCCAATGTCTACCGCTCCTCTGAATATTATTGCGTACTTCCCTTCTTCAAAATATTTTATATAAGGTTTATACGTCTCTGTTACCCTCTGCGGTAGGAACGTTATTTCTTTCTCCAGTTCCAGCAGCACCGTTTCCCCAAATTTACTCCTAACTATTTTAGCCGAAATGATTTTTTTGGGTTCCCCTAATATTAAGTCCGTTAATTTTATAGTTGGTTTTGGGTCTCTTTCTAAAAGTGAGGAAGAATTTATGGTTTTTAGATCCATTTTACTAAAAATAATAATAATAATATGATTAAACATTAGAACACATCACTAATTTAAATTCTAAGTAAAATAAAAAAAATAAAAACGTCTTACCTGTTGTTTATTGAAGGTGATGATGTGATTGAAAACAAGAAACGATTGAATTTCACAAGAAAATCTTGAGCTTAAATACAAAATGAATCTAATGACCTTAATAATAATTGCATAGGTATTTACTTATTTTCCGCGACTTACGTAAGACTTTCAACTGCATTAGTTGTCTCTGGTGGATTTTTAATAACAGGATGGTTATAGCAAAGTATAATATGCATAGTAGACTAACCCATTGAAAATATATATTCATTCGTATATAATTAATGTATTATCACCTTATAGATTTTTTTAAAAAAACTAATAAACTATCTAAAATGACCTCAATAATAATTGTATACCTATTGCGTAAGACTCCGGACTGCATTAGTTGCCTCTGGCGGATTTTTAATAACAGGATGGTCATAGCAAAGTATTATACACTATACCATTGAAAATATATTAATTGCGTATATAATTTATGCATTATAGCCTTGGGCGGGCTTGTTTCCTATACTTTGTATACAAACACAGCGCATTCCATTATATTTATGCACTTATACAGGATGGTTCTACCAAAATATGACGATGTACCATATACTGAGTGTTGTTTGACTTAGAAGGAACATAGTTACACTACTGACATGATATTCTACATCTCTTTTTCGTAAATTATAATACTTTGTGTTTCTGTCATGGGCTTGCTTAAGTTTTTTGCGTACATCAATATAAAGTTTAGGAAGAGTCTGTAAGTCATCAATCAGCTGCAATTTGTCTGCGTTATTGATTAAATTGTTAGCATTTTCGGAAATTACACCATAAAAATCTCCACTTAACGGTACGTTTCTGGCAAAATTCAAAAAAGCGGGAGAGTAACCTGTAACGTCATGTTTTGCGGTTCTTATTGCTTGTGCAACTTTATGTATTGATGCATCCCAATTTTTATGAGAGGAATTGTCATGAATGTAACAACGTAAGGCAGTAACTATGGTTTTATTGGTCCGTTCTGTATGATTAACTTGTGGGTGATAGCGTGCATTGTAGAAAATTTTTTGTACTTTATATTGATTCATCAAATTTTTGAAGAGGGAAGAGGTAAAGACTGTGCCATTATCGACGGAAAATATTTGCGGAACTCCAAAAATAAGAAAAACTTGATTTTCGATAAATTTAACAATACCAGCAGCTGTGGCATTCTGCATAGGGTGAACAAGGCAAAATTTAGTAAACCAGTCTGTTATAACAAGAACAAATCTATTGCCATTTTTAGATCTGGGGTATGGACCTATTAAATCAGCCGAGATCCATTGCCAAGGGAAATTAATGTCTTTATACTGGCCCATTATACCAGCTTTAGGTAAATTTTGGGTTTTACAGGAAGAGCAAACGGAACATTTCTTGATATAACGAGATACAGTGCTTCTAAGTTTTGGCCAATAGTAGATTTCAGAAATTCGGGCGATGGTTTTAGAGATGCCGAGATGTGCACTAGTTTGATTGTCGTGAAATGTCTTTAGGACATCAAGTCTGTTCGGGGTAGGGACCACAATTTTCCAATTAGATAAATTACTAGATATGGGGTTTGGAGAGAAGACATGTTTGTAGAGGACATTATTTTCTACTTTAAAGGTGGGGAATGACTCAGGATTATTATTGACTTTATCAATCATGGCGGTATACCAAGTATCTGGCTTGAAGGTAGTGACATCAATCACTGAAATGTCTTGAAATGAACGGGAAAGTGCATCACTTACAACCATAGTGGTTCCATTTCTATGTTTGATTTCAAAATCGAACTGCGATAATCTAAGTGAAAGACGAGCTAAACGTCCACATGGGTTGGAAAGTTTTGACAGATACTGTAAAGATGAATGGTCTGTTTCAAGTGTGAAGTGGGTTCCTTCCACATAGCCTCTAAATTTTTCTACACCGAAAATTACACCTAAGAGTTCTTTTTCTGTGGTACTGTACTTTCTTTCGGTTTTGTTCAAGGTACGACTTGCATATGCGATGGGGTGTTCGATACCATCACATTGTTGATATAAGATTGCACCAAGTCCAGTGTCACTAGCGTCAGTCTGTATAATGAATTCTTTCGAAAAGTCAGGGCTTGCAAGAATGGGGCTGGAAGTAAGTCGTTTTTTGACTTCGATAAAAGCATTTTCAGCCTCAGATGTCCAGGAAATCGGTTGTCCTTTTTTTCTGCCATGAAGAAGGTCAGTTATCGGGGAACAAACGGTAGAAAAATCTTTGATGAATCGGCGATACCAGCCAATTAAGCCAATAAGTCTTTTGACTTCGGTAGTGTTTTTGGGAGCAGGATAGTTAAGGATTGCGGAAACTTTGTCTTCGTCAGTTCGAAGACCAGCTTTGTCGACTACAAAACCAAGGAATTTAAGAGAGTCTCGACAGAATTCACATTTTTGGAAATTTACAGTAAGGTTTGCCTCTTTAAGACGAAGATATAACTTATTAAGGATTTCTAAATGAAGTTCGAAGGTAGGGGTAGCAATAATGATGTCATCTAAATAACAAAAACAGTAGTGCCTTAAAGAAGGGTCTATAACAATGTCCATTAGACGTGCCATAGTTTTGGGTGCGTTAATTAGACCATAGGGAGTGGTCGTAAATTCAAATAAACCTAAGCCATAGACAGCGAAAGCAGTTTTGGGGCGAGAAGATTCGGTAAGGGGTATTTGTAGAAAGGCTTTTTTTAAATCAATGGAGGTAAGAAATTTAGCGTCTCGAAGTTTGCTAAGAATGACATCTACTTGAGCCATGGGATAGGAATCCGCAGTGGTTATTTTATTCAGCTTTCGGCCATCGAAGCAGACGCGGTATTCTCCAGACTTTTTTGGGACTACCCAAAGGGGTGAACACCAAGGGGAGTTCGAAGGTTGAATGACATTTAGTCGTAACATCTCGTTGACTTCTTTTACTAAATGACCTTGCATAACTGGGGATAGAGGATATTGGCGTTGTGCAATCGGTTTTGCATCACCAGTGTCGATATCGTGTTCGACAAAATTCGTTCTGCCAATTCGGTCAGGAGGGGCAAGAGAAGAGAATAAGTTTATAGTTTGCTTAAGTTTGTTTTTTTCTTCAATAGAGAGAGTAGAAGCAGATTGTATTGTGTTAATTACACAAGTAGAAGATAATAAAGAGTATGACAAATCATGAAAGCTCATGTCTATTTTGAACAAGTTCAAAAAGTCCATTCCTAAAATGAGGTTATGGGTTATTGACGGTATTATCAGTATTTTTATTGTCTTTGTAACGTCATTCACTGTCATTGGTGCGGAAATATAGCCCATATATTGTTGAGGTACACCATCAGCGGTGGTAATATTCAAACCAGAGTCATACTGTATAGGTAAATGTAGAGAATGCAACAAAGAGAAACCCTGATTTCCAAGAACAGTAGAATTACTGCCTGTGTCGACCATAGCTAAAACGGGTACGTCTAAAATTTTCACGGTAAGGTAAGGTCTATTATCATTAGGTTTTTTTGCGAATATGGGACAGGTATTAATGGAGGTTGAAACAGTGTTTGACTGAGTTGAAGATAAGGCAACTGGCATGTCACAGATAGGTACAGAAGTAATATTTTCAGTAATCGAAATGTTTTTGTCATTATCTGTTTTCTGGATGACGTTAGTGATCGGTAAGGTATTTGTGAGTTGTTTGGTAGGTAAAGGTAATGGTTTGCCTGTATTTCTAAAACGATTGGACGCTAGGAAATCCTTAACAAAGATAAGATAATTTTGCCATTCAGCAGCGGAAGTTGAAAAAGTTAGTTTTGGTTTGTAGGGGGCTGTGATTGTTTGGAGATCTGTTTGGAAGTCTGTTTGGTCGTATGTTCGTTCTTCTGGGGTTTTCTGGCTGGGGTGTAGTTGTTTGTGCTTGACTGGACACAGGGGCCAGATTCGGAGTACCAGTCAGTCTCGAGTTTTTTTGAATGCATCTACGACATTTAGGTTTAGTGGTGTTTTTGGCACCGCAACCGTAGCAAAATATAGATTTGGGCGAGAAACATTCGGAATACGAATGACCAGTTTTGTTACAATTCCAACAAACCAAGGAGGTTAATGCTGAAACGTTTGCGGAAGTTCTTTGTCTTTGATTTGACGGGGGGGAAACATAAAGGCAAGATAAATCTGGTTCAAGCAATCTAGGATTATTAGGAGAAGGTGGTTTATATCTTTCTGACCAAACACGGGATTCTTCAATTCTTTTGCACAATTCGGTTAATTCATCAACTGTTTGGGGGTTATGAAGTGCTAAAGACGAGATAAAAGAAGGTAAAAGGTTCCTGCGAATCTTTGCTACACGAGTACGTTCGTCAACGACACTAGACAAGTGATTAAATAATCCTATCATTGAAGAGATGTATACAGCAACCGGTTCGTTAGCACCCATGGTGCGATTAGAGATCTCCAATTCTAAGTCAGTCTCATAACTATATGGCAAAAAATCAGCTTTTAACTTTGCAACAATATCTTTCCAGGAATGAAATTTGCTACGATTATTAAGGTACCATGTGAAGGCATTGTCTTTGAAAAGTTCACATGACTGCAGAAAGAGCTCATTTTCTGTAATTCCTCTAGAAAGTCTAAGGACTTCAACTTTCTCCAAAAATAAATGAAGTGATTCATTTTTACCAGTAAAGAAAACATTCCATTTGTAAACTGGATCATGTCTTTGATGAGGGGTGTCAAAACGAGTAGTGGAGGGAGATGAGTTTGAAGGTAAGGTGTCTTCAGTTCTATAGTTTGAGCTAGGAGTTGTTTTTGTCGCAAGATCAGCTTCTAATAGTATAAGCTTATTTGTTAAGGCCTGTTGTGTTAGTAACTGCTCGTTACTTTCGGCATTTAATTTATTAATTCTATTAGTCAAATGTGTCAATCTTGAATTGATTCTGGAAAAGACTGGTTCGTTTTTATTGCCACTAAATTGTTCAATGATATCTGTCAAGTCAGTAATTGTTTCTGTTACTTCTAATATATCGTCCTCAAAAGGGTATGCATTAACTGGGGACGAAAAACTTCTATTAGAATTTTCCCTAGCCAGAAGACCTGTTAAAACTCTTCGTTTCTGTTCGACAGTATCCGGAACAGGAAAATTTCTGATTTCAATCTCATATGATAGTTCAAGTGACTTTAAGTGGTTTGCCTGCATCTTGTAAGTGTTTAAAAGGAGAGAAAAATAATAAGAAACGGTATCTAAGTCAGCAGTACTAATCAAATAGCCCTAACGAAAGCAAAGGATCTAAAATCCAAATGAACATAAAAGCCTGGCAACGAGATATAGATAAAAAAACTGAATGTAAGCGGATGACTATAGATATAAAAACAACATATACACACTACCGATAAATGTCATTTAAAATAAACAATACTGTACGATACTTTCAACAAATTATACGATATTTCAACAATTTATATTTAGTAATGTAACTGTTGCATAATGACTAGATATATAACCAATCAAGATAAAAAAATGGATCATAGATTGTAACACATCACAATTCTCATGCTATTCAAAAAAATTGAAATGAAAAAGGTTCATTTCTAAAGATCAATAGTTAACTTGGCAACACTGCACTCAATTAACAATATTAAACAATAGGTAAGTAACAGTAAGTTTAAAGATAAATTGTTACTCTGGCAACACTGCACTTGAATAACAATATTGAAAATAGATAATTTTCAGTTTGTGTAACTCGACACAATTCAACTGAACAAGATAAAGAA
>CAJUYG010002589.1:0-19651 GCA_910591675.1 Galerucella calmariensis | reverse complement strand
TCAACTGAACAAGATAAAGAAAGTAAGATATTTCAGTTTGTGTAACTAGACACAATTCAACTGAACGAGATAAAGAAAAGATAGATTAAATATGACATTAAAAAATGAACATCTCAAAAATTTACTTTACATGTGACAACACTGCCAAGAAATCAGATGTTATACACCATCTATAGATAATCGATAAAAAAATTAATTATCTTTTTAACAACATAAGATTGTGCTAAATGTTACATGTAGACCCAAAAAATATCAAAACAAAATTTAAAATATATATTAGATAAGGCAGATAATGTAGGTAAAATGTGAATGCAGGGACGTTACAACATTTAATCAAAAGAGTGAAAAGGTAAAAAATTAATTATTAAAAGTGATCAAGAGTTTTAAAAAGCTAAAAAAACTCAAAGTTAAAGATAAAAAAATTCAAAAAAAGCAAAAAAACTATAGCCCGTTTCAACCCAACTGTCATACAGTGCAACAAAAACAAGGGGCGCCAATTTGTAACACTAGTTCTCTCCTTAAGAGACAGATCCCGGCTAGAGACTCTCTCAAGGGTGGATCGACTCCATGTTAATGCCACACTCGGTATGCCAGAGGGTTGACAGACTATAAGAACTTAGGGCGCCACTACCTTTTTAGACGTCGACGAAAAAAAGATAATTTAATGTTAAGAAAAAAGAAACTAAGGTGAAAAAGGTAGAAACACCTTGTAGTATTGAATTTAAAAGTTAAAGTTGAAAAAAAAAATAAAAAAGTTACGAACTTACATAAACCCGGACACGGTCCCTACAGCTCTTACAGCCGGGTATAGAAAAAATAAAAAAAGAAGTTTAAATATAAAGTTTATTCTGCCTCAGGAAGTAACAAAGGAAAGTGAAAAAATTAACCTGTACTTATGTAAGGTACTTAGCTTTTGTCCTGAAGTTACAGTGGAGAGGTCTGGAAGTTGAAGTAGAGATGTCTGGAAGTTGAAGTAGAGATGTCTGGAAGTTGAAGTAGAGATGTCTGGAAGTTGAAGTAGAATCTAACGGTAACCTGGCAGTATCCTAGCAGTAAACAGTAACGGTAACCTGACAGGGGTATCCTGGCAGTAACGGTAACCTGACAGGGGTATCCTGACAGTGGTAAATTTGCAGGGGTAACCTGGCAGCTGTGCTTACCTAGAAGTTCAGGTGGATTAGGGATTTGTAGGAACTTGAATGTAATGGGGCACATAATGTTGGTTTAGCTTTTCAGGTAAAAAAGGAAGGCAGTTGTTTAAAATAGTGAAATTTAAATTTACTGAAAGCTTTCCAACATATATGTCCCATTTAAAACAGTAAAAATTATCAGCCAAATTAAAAAAGTACTAATGACCTTAAGTATTAATTATAGTAAAAAAGTTATTAATAAACCATTTCTAAAATAATAAAATGTTAAATGAAATGTGAAGCCGGCACTGGCAGGTTTTTATGATAAGAGAATATTTGAAAAGGTTAAAATGCAAATGTTATATATCTTTGAAAATAATTAGATATTCTACAACAGAGAATCTAGCAAATGTTTGCATTAAAAAAAGGTAACAGTTATTTACGATAAAAGATTAAGTTTAAAAGTAATGTACAAGTATAAAAGAAATGTAGTTGACCACGTGGTATGTGTATATTCGTCTATCTCTGTAAAAAAATAAGAAAATGCACAAAAAAATTATATCAGCCACTACTTTAGAAAAAGCTTGATAAATATAAATTATAATTTTGGACTTACCACATCAATTTAAGGTAATACAATTAAAAAATTAAAAGAGACGATAGGAAGATACGTCCTTGCTGCTCAAGGGTCGGTAACGAAAGGAAGGAAAATCGAGAATGAGAATCGAGCGTTGACATCATATGTCAATTGTCGTAACGATCAACGATCAGAGAAATTTAGATCACAGAACTAAATTGGAAGTGGTTACTATGACGGCAAGCGGTAAAATTGAAATTATTTCGTTTAAATCGAAACAGGTCGATAGACATGTTACAAGGGTTAATGTCAATGGGAATGTTAGAATATGAATATCACAATTCATAAGTCATGAGTAGTATAATGCATAGTAGTAAGTTTAACTAATAAATAGAACGTATCCCAGTGCTACAGGTAGTTGTTTTATGCCTGTAAGATGACCCTCCGAGTGACCAGCAACAGCACCTGTTCAGAGGCCCTTCCACACCTATAATCTACCAAAGTATCCATCGACAATACATTCATTACAATAACTTTACTAATTTCCTCGCATAATGAAACTATACATGTTTTTACGGCTGATCCAAAACGTTTTCGTTCAATGTACGCCATTTCCATTCAGTGACTAAACAGAGCGAGCAGAAATGTCGTGTGGACAAATACCTACTGAATGGTAAGTAACTGAATTTTAGTAAATGGCTTTAGTTGCTTGCTTCAGCTACTATTCCCATGTAAATTCGTCTTCAGTATTGGTGATTATAGACTTAGTAATAATGGCATTTTATTGTTGTGTGTTTAAATTGTAATAACAATAGAGAAGTTGATATGATCCGTTTTCCCTTGGAAAGTAATATTTTAACATTGAAATAGTGTATAATGTTGATTATCTTCAATTTTTGTTCTAAATTAGGCTGGTGGTAGAAAAAATTCCATATACACTACGGTTATGAAGACATTCATAAGCCTCGCACCTAATTTTAGTACTCGGTCAATACTAATAGTCTCCACCACCTTGCTGTATAATATACTATTATGTATTGTACTCACCTCAAAAACGTGTAGGGAGATCAGGTCTTTCAAGTAGGGCGCCACTTCTTCCCACTAGTAGGAGTATGGCGAATATAATAATGGTCACATATCGTATTATATCATTTCCAAAAATCGTGCCATACTGGTAAAAATCACAAAAATGAAGTATGTCATAACGCTAATCCTTTCTTCTTTTTCTATCGACTATCGCAAAATAGAAGAATTTTTGTGGAACGAATCTTCCGACACTTTCGTTATCCATCCGACACGATTAACACCCACGCGATTGGGCCACGCGTGCCACTGCTTTGACCATCATTTTTCTTTTTGCTATTACGTATTAAGACCCTAGAAGAACAGTCATACTGGTACAAATGATATTTTGTGTTACCACCTCCCAGTCTAATCAAGGATTTCCTATTTCAATTCAAAAACTTCACATCTTCGGAAATATTTTAATTATATTAATCACTTCTAG
The DNA here is from genome assembly GCA_910591675.1 of Galerucella calmariensis. Lineage (NCBI taxonomy): Eukaryota > Metazoa > Arthropoda > Insecta > Coleoptera > Chrysomelidae > Galerucella > Galerucella calmariensis. The sequence continues at coordinate 16,437 of CAJUYG010002589.1, read as the reverse complement.
TCCGAACTTTTCCAAGATTTGATAAGGAAATTATGTTCAGCTTTAAAAGTCTCTGCAAGTGGATAAGAAAATGAAACGAGTTCCTCAGAGGTAGAAACCGTAAAAAGGATATGGGAATTCTGGGACCATTGGCAATACTGAATATTGTCTACACTACCACTATTTCAACACTAACACTTTACGTTATCATGTGTATTATATCACTTGCAATCTACATTTATAATTTAACCCTTTAATGCATTAATTTTTTTAAGTGAAAAATTATGAAAGAGGATGCTATTGGGTTAAAATAATATATATTCGATATTAGAACGGTATTTTGAAAATAAGAAATTTCTAAATGAAAGAAAATAGCATACGCCTGTAGGCGGACCTGTGCATTTACACCATGAATTAATTCATGTAAAAAAGATCTTAGCCTTAAGGCGGAGCTGTGCATTAGTTAAAATCGAGTGATATGAGATTAGTTCAATTTCTCATAATTAATAATATACCCTTAGACGCTTTTCACTGAATTTTCCAGGAGTTGGTAATATAATTAATTTTCGTAATTTTACACTAGTCCGTTTTTCAAATGTCATGGTTTTTTTCTTGAAATGGCACTTTTTTGCTACGCCTTCATAGAATCGTGACCGATAATTACGGAAGTCCATTTTTGTGACGATCGGCGTAGCCTCGCCCTGTTAGTGTGGGCTACATTTTTTTTCCGTAATATATTGTGAACTTATTAATCACCATATTATAATAGATTTATTTGCTACCTAGATTGGTGGTTGTATATATTTTTCGACCATTTATCTACTTGATCGGATTAATAAAATGAGGAAATCGAGTTTATGGTGAATCGTTGTGTAATATACAAAAATAAAGTATGAGTGATTTTTAATACATAGTTCCGCAGGTAAGCAGCAAATTTTGGACAGTTTTACAGTTTCACAGTTTTAAAATTACCAGTGTGGTATCATTTGATATAACGGTGAGGACATGAAGTCCGTGCCGTAACCTTTGGTGATGAAATTTGGAAATATAATATTTATATGACCCCATTATTCATTCCTTAACACATAAATGGGAGCTCTGAATGTAAAAGTGACAGCTAGGCGGGCACTTGGAATATTTTTCGAAATGAAAATGGAGGTCGAGTTATTCCCTATTTCGAGGTTTTCTTCTTATGCTAAATGCATATCATAGATTTAAAAGCATGAAGTTCAATAATTCAAATAATAATAAGCAGATAATAAGGATCTTCATACTATAACATAATCATTGTAAATTATTTATGTTTCAAAATAACACATAATGTGAAATTGAACAAATAACATTGATTTGCTTAATTACAGTTTTCTGTAACAATTTTCATGTTTAATTCAAGCGTGTTATCAATGGATGTCAAGATAATAGTATTCAGAAGCTCTGGAAACATAATTATGGACTTAAGATAACGCTGAAATCACATCAATACACTCATTTTAGTGAAATCGGTGTACGAGTGATATTGTCCCTTCTAGTTACAAACCAGAATGGTTAGTTATATCGTGAAGATACCCCAACCCCGTTCAACTTTGAACTGTAATTTATTGTCTGTCGGAGCATATATCCCGAGAAAAGAAGTAAGTGTTCGTTCCTAGTGTACCTAAAAGAACCTAAGCTTGACAATTATGAGATAATTTAAATTAAAAGTTAAGGCAGAAACAGCTTCGGGAAACAATGTTACTTCAGAATATGTTGAAAATGACTACCAAGAACTTCCCGATAAGTAAATATTCTACGAATAAACTTTTACCTGATATTGTAATGCATCTGTGGCGGTATTCTTGAACAAACATCCGAAATTGGTGCATTAGGATTTTCTTTCAGAAAATGGGACCTATGATATAATTTCCCAAAATTCCCACCCAGACATTAAGTTTCTGAGAAAACTGTGTGTGACCCTACCGGAAAACATTGGTGTTCTTATCACTTCAGTACCTACAGTTCTAAGTATTAACTACTCACGTCACTAAAATGAATATTCCGCAAATAGATTTGATTCCATGTGATCCTTTCTAACATAATCTCGCAAAATTTGAGTCGTCTATCAGTATAATATCTTCTGTAAGTTCCTTGTGGCATTACTTATTTCTTTTGGGAATCAAACCACAATAATGTTTTTTATTTCAACGTTTCGGTAGCGTTCCAGCTACCGTTGTCAAGATTAACTAGCAATAAAATGAAATAAAAAATAAAAAACATTATTGTGGTTTGATTCCCAAAAGAATAAGAAAAAAGAATCAGTATAATCTTCTGTTAATTCATACATAATTCTGATTTTGTATGAATGGAATTAATGGCATTCCAAAATACTTTTGGCAGAGGTACGCGAGATATTGCATGCCTCGGCCACGTGTCTCGATGGCTGGATCAGGCTGGATATTAACAACCTTTTAGCTAAAACCTGCACATTCACATCTTCCCCAATTTTTGGCCGTCCCGACATTGGAGTGTCTTTCAACGAACCATTTTTTTTCGAACTTTTGAATTAGCTCACTTGGAAATTTTCTGCATATTTGGCATTTAGGACAACGTTCATTCAACATACAAACAGCAGCATGGTAATTTTTACTAGCTTCGCCAAAAATAATAACCGCTTTAGATTTATCTTGTAAGGAACGAGTCATTGTAGACAACTTTGAGCTAAAATTAACTGGCAAATATAAATAAGTTAAGTGGGAGATACCATTCGACAACGCAGCAATTTTCAAAGTCTTCTTATGAAAAAGAAGATAATATTGTCAAACATTGATATTAGTTTGTGTAATCTTTGGTTTTGATATGTATTTTGTCTTTGAGCTTCATTTAAGAATTGGAAACCCATTTTAGTACTGGTTTAAATATGAGCGGAGAAAAACGATATCGTGGAATAAATTTATACAGGATGCGAAAAATCATTATTGTCAGCTATTATCAGGAATTATAAGAGTGTTATGGAAAATAAATGAATTTTTGGTAACCTTCAATTCACTTTTGATGATAAAAATATAATTCGTTCAGCCAGTGGGATGATATATGTTGAATTTTAGTGTCGGAACTTGTTATTTATTGATTATCTCAATGATCATGGAAGGATTCCACGTAGCACCGGTTGAATGAATCAATTTTCCAATCAGCAAATAAATTGGGACACTTTTATAGATTCATTGTGTAACACTGTCTAGCGTATGAAACAATATTATTCACACTCCGTCCACACTCCACTAATGAAACCTTTTTTTTCTATAGGCTCAAACATTGTAAACGAATCCGGAATTCGTAGTTCCGTCATACTCACAGAATTCGCTAGAGCGGAAATAACTTGATTTCTTCACCTTTCCACTACTTCCCCTAAAGCTTTGATTTTTGGAAGGTTTCCTTTAAATGTAACACTTATATCGGAAGGGCAATAATAAATTACTTAGGACGTTTTGTTTTATTGCCATAAGCATGCTTCTCAAAATTTCAGGAAGATCTCAATTATGTACAGAGTTATTGATTTTATATTGACCCTTCCTACATCTCGATGATTATTCAAGATAAAAAAGTACTAAGAAGGTTGAGTGAAGTTTCCATAATATGATTTAAAAATGACACAGGCTGATGCAGAAACTTTTGACCTTATCGTGTGAAATCCAGACGTAGGTAATCCTATTCTTTCTGGCAAGCATTTGGATGAACAGCCTGCAGCGGAGCAAGTACATTAGACTACTAAAGTGAGTTGCATATCACAACTCGCAGGCATTAGACCAATGAGCACGAGGTATAATGTAGATGTGCCGTCTTCCAGAGGAGACGTGATATCGATGTCCAGAGTCCATGGATATTGGGCTCGATAAAGATTCCTTCCACTGGCTGGAACCATAGATAATTCACTCATAGATGGGCATTTGACCGGTGGCGCTTTATGTGGCGAATTAATTGTACGGGGGGGCTCCACCCTCATTGAAAATATTCATATGAGGAATATGACAATATTTTCGAAAAACCTTCAGTTGTAACTAAACCAGTAAAGATTGGATATACAGGGTGTCTCAAAATTGACGCCCGTCCTTTCAGAATATGAATTGGGGGGCTAAAACGAATTAAAACGTAGAAATAAAAAAATTGCGTTATGTCCATGGTTACAGAGTTATTGAAAAAAAAACAAAGATCTAACATTCAATGATTAAACTTTATTAAAAACGAATATTTGTTACAAAACAAGAAATTAATTTATAAAAGGTGTTCAAACAAATAGCCTCCTACTTCAATGCAAATATTTGCACGATCTATCATTGAATCACGAACCCTCTGTAGCATGTTTTCGTCTATAAATGTCACAGCAGCGTGAATACGAGCTACTACATCTTCCGCACTCAACAGGTTCGAAGTAAATTTCTTCTTTCAAGAATCCCCAGAAGAAAATATCTAATGGATTTAGATCTGGAGATCTAGGAGGCCATAGTACGGGTCCACCTCTTCCAATCCAACAGTCGGGGAATGTTTGATTTATTAATGTTCTCACTTGTCTACCATAATGTGCAGAAGCACCATCATGTTGGAACCAACAATTCAATCTAGTTGCTAAAGGAACTTGGTCGAAAAATGGCAGATGCTGAATTAAGTCGGTTAGGTGAGATATTTGGGCCGATTACATTATTACTTAATAATCCAGCCCAAATGTTTACTGACCATCGTCTTTGGTGACATCTTTCACGTATTAAATTAGAGTTTCCATCTCTCCACTCGTGCAAATTATGAGTATTTATAATCCCTGTCTGGGTAAATGTACACTCATCAGTAGACATAATATTTTCTATAAAATGTGGATTATTGTTTATGTTATCCAATAACCATCTACAAAAATTAATACGAAGCTCCCTATCTCCTTCATGTGAAACTTGAACTTTTTGAGGCGTAAATGGATATAAGCCATTCCTTCTTACTATGAATGGTATCTTTTTGGAAATGCGTTTGTCTCGATGTAACTCGAAGACTTGTATTTGGTTCCGCGCTTCAATGAAATCAAGAATTTGCTCTTCTTGTACGACGTTGAGCGTAGAATGGCGTCCTCCCTTATTTAATCTGGGATTCAAATTACCTGTTTCCAGTAATCTTTGTTCAACCCGTCGTATAGTTTTTGTATCAGGGTGCCGTCGATTTGGGAATTTTACGGTATATGCTCTAGCTGCAGCACTGGCATTATCATTATGCGCACCTAATACTTTTAACATATCAACATATTCTCGATTGGAATAATAACGTTCCATTTTTAAAACAAATAACCGTATGAAATTATACTCATACTTATTATGACAAAAGTTGACAGAACTAATAATTAACATTTAACATTACCATAGCAACCTATGCTAGTCATTTGTTTTTAGCTGATTTCGTTTTTAATGAAGTCTGAACATTGAATGTTGGATCTTTGTTTTTTGTCAATAAGTCTTTAACCATGGACGCAATTTTTGTATTCGTACGTTTTAGTTCGTTTTAGCCCCCCGATTCATATTCTGAAAGGACGGGCGTCAATTTTGAGAGACCCTGTATTTGGGACCGTATTCCAATTGAAAGGTATAAAATAGTCCCAATAACCTGTTTGCTCACTAGATACTCCAAAACCGCTGCTCGAAAGAGGAGTGAGCTCATATCATAATAGTACAGTATTTGATGGAATATTACTTCTGGATTGATCATTTGCCTCAGCCCAATGTATAAGAAATTTATCACTGAATTCTTTATATGGTATTTGAATGGGAGTATATCATCAAAAATTCACCACGAGTCATGAAACTATTTTTAGTAGAATTGCATCTTTCTCAGTAGTGTCTTGAGATTGTATAAATTATTTATAGATAATATATGGATATCATCACTTAGTTCTGTATTTTGATAATGGAAAACTTCAGCATTACCGCGAGATACTGTGAATAGTGCCATTTTACATTTTCAGATGTTTCAATACATCATAGATTTATAATAGTTGGAGTAGGGGGAAAGTATTGGAAAAAACACTATTGCCACGATTCGAACCTCACTTACAGCTATAATTCATAATTATTGGCATCCAAACTCTATACCCTTCGGCTATAAAGGCATACTAATCCATCAACCAACATGTTTTATATGGACCATATATGATTTGTCAAAAATGTTTCACAAAATTGAAGGAATTGATGAAAATCTTCTCAATTTAATTGAAATTATTGTATTGTCATCGGTCATTGACATGCAAAATTCCTAACTTAGATTAACCTCTTAAAACCTCTTGAAAACACTGCTTCACACCGAGAAAAAGATTTATTTGTGACAATTAAAATCTTATCATGTCATATAAATATGGTTTTCCATATGGCCTAAGTATTATTTAATTTATCGTTAAGAAAGGATTTGTTTCAAGTTTGGGAAGTAATATTACCTATGAATAAAACCATATTCATTGTCATTAATAAAATTAATTATCTATCGAAAATTATATTTATTCTTGTGAAAATGTATCATGTTTGTCTCGAACATTATTTATTAAGGAACAATGACAAAATAGTTATATTAACCTTTGAAAGCATTTGAATTAAATAAAGTAGTTTTCCAATAACAAATACTTATTTTTGGGGGCTAACTATAATGTTTCATCATAAAATAAATTATTCTATGGCAGAATGACATTTCTTTATCATAAAAAAATGTATTGTCTCGGTGAAATATATTTCTTTACCATAAAAACATATATTGTTTGGGTTAACGATATGTTTATTTGTGAAAAATGTATCGTCCCAGCAAATTATATTTATTTGCTGGAAACGAATATTTCTTAAAAAAACTATCAGTTTTTACTAAAATTAAACATATTCATCATAACCGAACCATGATTTTGATAAACAATATATTGTGTCGATGGTTAGTCTTGACACGGATTAAAATGACAGTATCTTTATAACAAACATGTTTAAATCTAATAAAAATTAGTTGTCTCCTCTATTTATGCATGAAACTGTTTAGTAGGAATGTAGGATAGGAATAAAAGACTTGATGCTGAATATTTTGATCTATAAAATGAAAACTATACATTTTTAAAATAGGAACCATACATTTATAAAATGGAAAGCATACATTTTTAAAATTAAACATACCTACATGATCTAAAACATAACCAACAATGGTATCTACAAGATAGCCTTTGTCTAACCGTAAGTGTGTTCATTAATGCTTTTCCCATGCTTAGTAGTTTTTTGGAGTACCTAGATCCGACTGCAGGTTTAATTGAGAAATGTGTTTGTTTGAAGTACATTTCGCTTGCTTGCTACTTCTACCCATACTTGAATATAACCTAACATTTATTTCCTTACCTTCAAAGAGATTCCACAATTCTTGGAATCGCCATGCATGTGTTTAACAATTCATTCATTTCTATATTATTAGACTAATTTTTGTCCAGAGCACTTTAACCACAAACTTTACAATAATCAGTAAAATTGCACAAACTCATTTAATTTCACATAATATATCCTTTATCTATGAATTTCACTGACTCACTCCAAACCACCGGTACGATTCTGAATAATAGGGCAGGGTGGGGTGACAGTTCTTTATATTAATTGCCACATAATTTGTGGGCTAATGTGATTTCTTATGGGTGAAGAAATATGAGATTTGGAGTAGAAAGTTTTTTTTTGTAACAATAAATGTACAAATATACTCAAATACTTATTTTTTCGGTATGAAGTAGATGTTATTTGAGGCTAATAAGCTATAGGCTCATTTAAAAAATGTAAATCTCTGTCAAAACTTTCAAATGATTTACTATGAAAATTTAATTTGTTGTTTTGAAGTGATGGAATATTATTCAAGATGTTAGGTTTTTTTCTGGGTAATGAAAACGACAAAATACTATATAGTGCTTCGTACACTTTTATAGTTTCTGAAAAACAATTGTATAAAGGTGTGCACGAAGAAGAACAAATTTCTTCACATTAAAAAAATTACACTCGAATAAATCATTTTTTTATATCAAAATTTCCCAATCCTTTAACGTTAATATGGCTTCTTAATATTGAATATGCAATGTTAGTATTAAACAAAGGGGGGTCAAACAAATAAGTTTATTTGTCTATAAATAACTCTCCTCTCGGTGCACCATTGTGCTGGAAAGTTATATGTTTTCAGTGCCTTTCACCATAAGATAGTTCGAGATTTCAGTGGGTGTGATTTTTACCATTTTTACCAGCAGTCCCAGTCTGCTCATTGCTATGTACCTATATAAGTTTCGTCAGTCAATTGAGTCATACGCCTGTTTGTAGTCTATAAACAATAGTTGCAATGGTATATGTTATATCCAGTATTATACGACGAAATCTCCAGTCAAAAAAAAATTCCTGGAAATACATACTTCTATAGCAACATAAACGTTATCAAATGGTGGAAATAAGTTGCCTACATTGAGAATATAATGTTCCTTAGCTAAATAAGAATTTTCCTAAGATAGAAAATATTATTTTCCATAAAACTGATAAATATTGCGCCTATTTCAATAGTATTTTAGGCTAAAATATCAAATTGTTTTCTCGGTGTAATTAGGTTGGCATAAGTCGAAATGAAATAACTTGGAATAAAGTTTACTCATTCAGGTTTACAGAGACAAATTTCATTCTCTCATCTCACAGCTACCACCTTCCAAGGTATATTGTCTTCCATCGAATGATTCATCCTTATCTCATACTTGTCTCAACAAACAAATAAGAGCTCCGCCATACTCAAATTCATTACCCTTAATCATATGCATATAATTTAAGAACCCATACAAACAGATATCTCCGAATAATAATTGTGTTCCAGTAATAAGTGAAGTATGGCAATAAATACCGATTATGGAAATTTTGTTGATTTCACTGTATAGTCCTGTACTTTCTTCATCGATATCCAATTTGTCTTTGAAAACTGGATACAGTCTATTGTGAAACGTGGATGGATGAAAAATAAGAGTTGATGAGAAACTTCTTCATTGAACAAATAAAATAAAGTGATTCTTCTTACTTTTTCTGTAACTGTAACTTGGGAAATATTTGCAGATGAGTAGTAGAACTTCTTGTTTAAGGTCTGTCAGAGCTTCTCTAAAAATCGGAGTTTTTCCAAAAAGTTAGAAAAATGCTTATTTGGTATTAAGAAAAAAACTTCAAGTCTGCCCAGTTTAGTGATTCTGGAATCCTTTTCTAAAAAAAAAAACAGGAGCGAAACCAATTTTGAGGTTATGTCTCACCTCTTTCAACCTCCATCCTGCATACATTCAAAAATTTAATATTTCTTTAATATTTTGATAACACAGTTGAAGCGGGAGAAAAAATGTATTTAACATTTATAGACTTGAAGGCAGCTTTTGATATAGTAGGAAGAGGAAAAATTTGGGAGGTATTGGAAGACTTAGAAGTACCGAAAGCTCTAATTATTATAATTAAAAGCACATACGAGACTGTCAAATTAAGAGTGCAGATAGTAGGTCAAAGATCAGAAGAGTTTTCAATGAAAAAAGGTATAAAACAAGGTGATAGCTTAAGCCCACTGTTGTTTGTTATTATTATGGACAAAAAAGTGAAGGTAATAAAAAGACAAGGAGGAAATCTGGACACGACAATAGGGTACAGGAACATGGTACCGGTCAGACTAAGTAACCTACTATACGCGGACGATATCGTACTCATATCAAAATCGAGAAATAAAATGCAAAAACTCATCAACTTACTAGCAAGAGAAATAGAAAAGATGAAAATGACAATAAATACAGAGAAAACCAAAGTAATGATAGTAAATGAAAAACAGGGGAATAATTACGAGGAATTGAAATGTAATCACAAAACATTAAAATGAGTAACAACCTATAACTACCTAGGAAATATTTTAACAGATAGAAAAATAGACGCAGAACTTAATAACAGAGCAAATAAATCAACAAGATCATATTATTCCTTAAATCGAACATTACTAAGCCAGAAATACATTGATATGAAATTGATATGGAAATATACAACAAAATTACAGTCCCAACTATAACTTATACCAGCGAGGACTGGGTACTGCAGAAAAAGCATGAAACAAAAGATAAATGCAATGGAAATGAAATATTCAAGGAGAATAGAAGAAAAAACGAAATGAGACAAAGTAAGGAACGAAGAAATCAGAAGCATAACTAATCAATACCCAATAATATCAAATATCAAAAAGAAACAATTGAACTGGTTTGGCCACCTAGTAAGATTAAAGCAAGATAGAATAGCGAGAAAAGTAATGGGAATATCAAGAAAAAACTAAGAGGAAGACCCAGGAGGAAATGGATAGACCAGATTGAAGAAATTGGAAAAAACAAAGAAAAGTCATTGGGAAAGATGAAGGCATTAGCCAGGGACAGAAAAGAATGGAAAACATGGGTTCAGGAAGAACTTCAATCCGACGCCTGAAAAGGCATAAGGATAAGAGAAAGAAAGAAATAAATATTTTTTTGTGCATGAACTATGACTTTTTCCACTTCTTTTTAACCAGTTCTTCTGTCAAAGAAGGTAATTGGCTTGGGTCAATTGGGTTATTGAATAATAATAAAATTTCATATAGGTACAATATGTCTGTATTTGAACAGATACTAAATTAATCTCATTCTGTAGTTCTTACTCTTTTTTTCACACAAACTAATACTTCCTAGCATAATAGACATGACTGATTTTGAAAAAATGCTCCACGATGTTCTCACGTATATACTTTATCTCCAATAAATGTTATTTCTGTGAGAAAAAAAGTTTTTAAAGGAAAAATTCAACTTTAAAAAACACATTTCTAATTATACGCCAAAACGCTAGAATAGTAATGGCGTCTGTCTATGACATCATCAATTCGTGATCTGTGTCGATAGGTTATCTATGATCTGTGTCCTGAGGTAAAGTCGTCAAAGTCAAACCATAGACAGATTATATTTCTCAATGAGTCAAACTTCAAACACTTGACACATGAACCAAGCAAGGCCAACAAACAACAAAGTGAATTCAAAACAGATGTTCGGATCATAGATATTTGCGAAAGTACGACGTCACTCTCTTCTGATTGGTGTTTGAGATAAGATGACAGATGGTTGAATTTTTTGGTTATATTTTTACTGAAATAACTGTAATCACACGTGAAATAAAAATGAGTGATTTCTTTAGAATCTCTATATTTTATATAATAATATCAAATCAATATTTTAGTGATTCTTAGTGACTGTCATCATGCCTATTCCTTGGACACAATTCCTGGACTGAATTAAATCTCTTGGATATGATTCCTTGGACACAGTTCATGGGTGAAATGAAGTTCCTGGCCAGACAAAGTTCTGGAATATACAGTTCTCCGGATTCATTCAGTTCCTGTAATGAGTTTCCGGAATACACGTCCTGGAATGATGAGTTTCCCGGAATAGGTTTCTGGAATGTGGGATGAGTTTCTGGAAGAACAGCTCTCTGAAGTTGAAATCCCAAGATTCAGTCACTGAATGATATAGCTCCAGGATTATCGGCAAATAGTGTCCTTATCGGGAAATTAATTTGTAGATTTCGTAAAACTTCACTCGTTTAGATTTCGTAAATTTGTTTCTGTTACTTACTATCCCCTTTCTAAAGCTTCCAAAATCCTTTTTTCCATGTAACTATACATCTTTTTATCTAGAAAGTTTCATTCTAAGCACACTAACCAAATTTCAAGAGGTATATGTCACTTTTTTTTTGTGTATAACAGCAGTTGAGGGTTGATTTTAGATTTGCTTTTTTTCAAATTTTTTTTAGGAAACAAAATAAGTACCGCCCAATTTTTTCTTCCGAAAACGAAATTTTTTTAAATAATTTTCATCAGATAACAAAGCTTGTTATTTCTTAATTTATATTCAGTTTGGCTAGAGTCTACATTATTTTATTTTTTCATTAACTCTCAAAGTCAAGAGTCAGTTTAAATCCAATATTTAATTTAAAATATAGAGATTTGGAACATCCTGTGTACGATTTATTGGTTAAATTTATTATTCCTGCCTTATTAATGGTTTTCTCAGGAAAAAGTTATAAAATGGTTGAAAACTGTGATAAATTGAATTCAGCAGAATATTATTTCAACGAATTCAACCAATAAGGATATGATAAGATAAGAGTAACCAAAAATCGGTCATCTTTCATGTCTCCTTAGAGTATACTATGAAGGAAGTTAACCCCAAGAATATGAGCTCTGCTGAACAGTAAAAACGATAAAAACGAGCTACATTCTCGCCAACCCGGTCATTTCGATGACAAATAGAAACTCATTCTGATATCTAGCATCGTAATGTTTTTTCCCTTTTCAACCGACCCTTAGTAGCGCGTTTCGTCGTTTTAACAAATGATGACCTTTTTTCAAAATATTGATTTAATACACATGCCTTGAACTGGAAATAGTAAATGTGATATATAAAAGCTGTTTATTCATGGCGCAATACAATGAATTCCTGTTATTTTTCTGTTATAACAGTAAAACGATTGACATGATTTTTCTGTCTGTGCTATTTAGTTTTGTTGGAATGAAAATGACAGAAAAATACAAAATAGTATTTCAAATTATAAGGTTATGGTTATCATTCCCAGGATCACATATGCATCTCTGCTATGGAGGCCAAAGATCAGACAATCCTCTGATATGCTAAATAATGCTTATAATTGTGGAAACCCGGCAAAAAACAGTATAAAAGTAGGTGAAACAACCAGCCTCTGGCAAATTACAAAAACGAGATACCTGCATAACCCACCAAATAGACTTTCTCACATCAAAACTTATACATGAATTATTGGAATCTCTTCTGCATTGAACAAACAAACAGCATCCGGAAAATTGAGCATTTTATTATGAAAATACCAGAAAATTATCCGAGCAGAAAACATCGAGGAGAGAACTTTAGAGAAATCCTATTAAATCAATAAGCAACTTTCTTCCAAGCCTTTCCTTCCTTAGTATAACTTGTATATAATTTGAACTTGTCGATATATGTGGTCAGCACATTCCTCAACAAAGTTCAATGCGAGACTGAATAGAAGTCTTGCAGAGAGTACGTACATGTTCCGACTTGTGCCATTTGCCACTTGAATGAAAGCGATTTTCCCCATAAATCTGCGCATTTTATAATTATATAGAAAATCAAATTTTAAAACAAAGCGAGTTGTGACGGTCTTATGTACACTAAAACATTGTTAACTTGCTGCAAGACTTTGGTAGATGGGCTCCAAAGATAGTATCAATACAGTTTATTCCTCTTCCTCAGCTTCAATTGAATCTACTACTTAGCGGAAACCAAATGACCAACAACCAGGATTTTGACAAGATTGTAATCATTAATATATTTTCGATTTTTCATAAAATCATACACTTCAAATGATATTATCACTTTTATTCCATTAGTCCAGTTTGTAAAGTATGAAACCATATGCACAATAAAAAAACTAATCTTGGCCATATTGTTACACAGCTATTGTTATTATGGACGTAATTTTATAGGAACCGTGTTACCGATATCACTGAGTAAATAAAATGGCTGCTTCATATTGTGTGACGGTATTATATTATATGAACGACGGGAAAAGTCTACTACAAAAGAATGAAAGGAAGTTTTCGCGCCTTTCATGCATTTTCTAAAGCTGGCAAATATGAATTTGAATTATAGACGAAAGAAAGAAAATGCAAAAAGCGAGGCTTCGATAACTATCAATCATGATCCTACATACTTATTGTCGTGGATATATTTGTTCATGATCGTGATGATCTTTATTAATTGTTTTCACAAAGATAGGACGATTGTAAACAGAAAAATATACTTCAACAAAGGATCTCGCGCTTTTTTAATGGCAAACTGGTGTTCCGTCGAATCTTATAAATTCTATATATGATCTACTCGAAATCTTGACTGGACGTGTCCATTGGACCAATTCAATCATATGACTAGTTTCCGATATACAGGGAGTTAAAGCTGAAAAATATTTGTTTTTCTCGACCACGTATTCGTATTCTTAGCAAATAAATATGCATTTTTAGTTGACAGTACCCTAGTATATCGTAGGCTTCAACATAAATATGTAGTTCAAAATGTCAACATATACTGGGTGGGACTCACTCAACGCCACTTTGACAAAAGAAAAGCGCGGTGTCCTTTATATCATACATCGCAAATATGAGTTTATTCACCATAAGTGTGGTTTTGTATTGAAAAACAATTTAATCGGAGGTATAGCAATACGTAATGTTACCTATTATTTATTTAAAATAATAAGGCAAGATAAACTGCAACGGCGACTCAATGTGGAGAGCACCTCAGGTGTGAATTCGGAGACCAAACTAATATCAATTCAGGGAGTAGTCTTACCGGTTCGCGGGTAATCCTACTTTATTTAAGTTATTGAAGTTATATTGAAGTTAATGAGATACCTAATAAATGAAAGTGAAAGAGAAACGAAATGAATTTAATAAGTTAATAAATCAAGTTAAGAAATGTAATTAAAGTTAATCAAGAAAGGTAAGTGGGCGCCACCCTGAATAATATTAGTCGACTTGTTCTTCACCTCACCACTCTCTATCAACAAACCTGGAAATGTTGGAAGGGAAGGAATATGAACAACGTTGTTGAATTTACAAGTTGTATAATGATTTAGAATATCACAGTAAAATATAAAAAAAAATGTTGGTTTTGTGAGTTGAAGCACGTTGGTTTAAAATTGGTTCACTTGTTACTTTTCTTAATTTTCCACGTGTCTAATGGAAACTACTTAGTCCGGAATTGACAGGTACAAAGTTCAGGTACAACTTCCAGACTGTTTTGTGGTCTCAGGTACTAACCTCCAGGCACGAAATCTCAGGTACTCAGTAAGTCCAGGTACTAAGTAAGTGCATTCACATTGAATGCACTTTAGGAAAGATAAATTTGAAATGGAAGATAAATTTTAAAAACTTAACTGGACTGTTTCATGGTTCACAGGAGAAAAAAAAGCTTTTTCTCACTACTCGCTAATCAATTGTTGACTATGCGATAAGCAATCGACATACGTTACATATTTCTTTCCTGTTCACATGCTCCGCTTCGAGAAAGAATTTACGTATTCGTAGTGTGTTTTTAATTTCTATCTCTGTATAGGAGAGAAGAATTGAAATAATTGACCAATATCAGTGTATACTGAACCTCACCAACGGAGATTATTCGTCGCACATTAAATGTGAAAATTTTGCCTTTTAGCGGTGATCGGTGCTGCAGGTTTTCGACGAGAATAACATGTTGATAAGAAGAAAGGACTGGCTACTCGCCGTCCGGTAGATATTTGAATATTCCAATGATAGTGGTCAAATATAACGTTACAGTAAATAGTTTTTTCACTTCCGTCTCTAAGACCGCATTTAAAACACGGGTTTGACATTCACTAAACACAAGTGTTCAAAGCGCGAAAAGTCACATCTCGTTTATCTTTTGTTCCTTGAACGTTACATCGAGTAATTTCTGTTTATTCATTCATATTTCATATTCCGTGATAATTTTGTAGTTTTGTGTCATTCTATTTCTCAATAACACGTCAGTCATTGTCTGTTCTATTGTGAATAGAGTTGAAAAAATATAATATTACAATGTTTTTTTCCTAAGGGCGTAATAGATATTTACGATATAAGTGTCGTAGAGATTCATGTTACGAAATGAGATGGGAAATTTGTCAAACGAGGCCGTTAGGTCAAGTTTGATAACCCATTGAATATCGTACGTAATATGAATTTACGATACGAATAAAGTACAATATTTTACCTACTACCAATAATGTTAATTATTTACTCAAAATTAGTCAATATTCCTGAAATTAATGATATTAGAATCATTTAACAAGCAAGCGTTGCACTCATTGTTGATTTATTTTGTGAACTGTCAATTTTGACGCGTTCACTTCAGTTTGGTAGAATTATATCGACATGAGTTCCGACTATGTAAGTGTGGATTCTGATATAGAACTTGCTGCAAATAACGCAATACAAACCCTAGTACCCGCTCAATCACGCAATAGATACGAAATAGTATATCAAAGTTTGAGTGGACTTGCTTTATTTCGAGCACTCCGGCTTCGCCGTCGTGCTCGAAAAGTCGCGCGTGTTTTAAAGACCAGTTATCCACGAATACTTTACGCTATTTTTTTTATGGTGCACTTTGAAATTATAAATACTGGTCTATAACTACTACAACAACAAGAAATGGAAATCATAGATGGAAATAAGAACTAAATGTCAAATGGTTGGATTCGTGATGTACAGGGTGGGGCACTATGAACGAACTATTCTCTGGCGTCTTAACGGCAAATATAATTAGAAAAAATAAGACGTAGAATTAAGTAGATTACTTAGAACTATAATTTAAAAATATTTTGGAATATACAGGGTGCTCCAAAAAAGCGTGCC
>CAJUYG010002588.1:30008-53135 GCA_910591675.1 Galerucella calmariensis | reverse complement strand
AGTATACATGGATTTGCCTTATTTTTTACCCCTGAATGCATTAAAATGGAAAAAACGGGTGGTTCTATTCAAGAAATTAAAGAAATTTGATATTTATGAAGTTAAACTTTGAACACTTTTTATATACACCCTGTATAAAATGAAAATTTCCTCAACATAGATTCGAATACGTCTGACCTTGCTAAAAGCAACCGAACAGAAACTATTTTCATGTCTTTAAGGGTATCCTCGTAAAAAAATAATTTACAAAATAACTCAAAAAGTGTGCATTTTTCGAAAAAAGTTTTCAGACAAAAGTATACTAAAATTTTACGTAGATGTCAAAAATGTATTAATATACAGGGTGCTCTATTCAAAATAACAAAGTTGCAGTCGACTTCCGGTAGAACCGGAAGTCTGCCATCTTTGAAAATATTTTAGTTAAAAAGATCGTATCCGAAAACCCAATCGTAGAAATTTTCATGATTTTACTCTAAGTATTTTGCCTTATACCTACAGATAGTTTTAACTCGTCGTAGGACACCCTGTATAGAGGTCCTTATATTATATAAAATTTTTGGGTGTACTGCACTCGAATTATTAGGTTTAGTTCAGATAATAAAAAAATGTCGAATTGCAGTCTAAAATTGTCGCGTTAGACTCTGTTTCACACAAGAAGAACCCACTAACTAGATATCTTCTGTAAGTTCCTCGTGGCATTATTTATTATTTTTTCTCTTATATTATGGGAATCAAACCACAATAATGTTTTTTATTTTTTTTATTTCGACGTTTCGGTAGCGTTCCAGCTACATATGTCAAGATTAACTAATGATAAAATAATTTTTGGTCCCTATCTGACACAACGAAAAAAATATGACAACTAGACAATCAATAATATTTTGAAGTTTAAGACTAAAAAACTTTGTTGTCAAATTTTATTAAGGTCCATTCATAGTAGATCAAATCTCTGGTAAAATGTGAAATAAAATATTTTATTTTATGACATTCCAAAGATATGATAGTCTACTAGAAATGGAATCCAGTGAAGTGCACGTTCCAGGAACGGTTTTTAATGGGATAGCGCTTTTTTTCGCTTATTTTGGAAATTTTGTTAATAAAACGCGTTTGTTGTTACTTTTTTGTGTATGATTATTTTTGTTTTCAAAATATGTATGACTCAGTTTGGTGATTTTGTATATTGAAGTGTGTATCGATTAACAACTATTCCAATGATGCTATCCTGATAACGCAGGTAATTGATTATTGGAAATTTTTCTTTCTAACATTGGTAACCAAATTTGACTACATTCGGCTGAAATACTAGCTACACATTTATCTGCATTTAGTTGTATTAAAGCACTTTCTTTGATTTTTCGTCTTTTATTATTGGGCTCTTTCAATATTATTTTTGTCGAATCCCATTGAATTTTATGCCCCTCTTCCCAAACATGTTTACAAATACCTGTCTTAAAGAGCTCCCTATCTTTGATATATTTTTTATGTTCACTAATTCGGACTTTCAATGGTCTATTGAATTGATTACCAATTTTCTTAATTCTTTCTGATAAACCCTTAACATACGGTATTGTCAAGTTTTTAAAAATTATGTTAGCTGAATTATTAATATTATTGTTATTATTATGGGGTATTAACAATGAGCCCTTCTCTATATTCTTAATTTCTTTACTTACAAATTCTGCCGGGTAATTATTGGCATTCAAAACATTTTTTAGTAGAGTTTTCTCCTTTGTGAAATGATTATCATTAGAACAAATGATTCTGGCCCTATCGTATAAAGATTTGACTACCCCTTTTTTAACGCTTATAGCATGATTTGATTCAAAATTCAAATACCTATTAGTGTCTGTTGGCTTCCGATAAACACTTGTTTCATACCCTGTAGGTGTTTTATTGATAGGAACATCTAAAAATGGCAAAAAATTGTTATTTTTAATTCCAATTTCAAATTTTATAGATTTTTCTCCTTCATTTATATACGTTAAGAAATCATTCAGAGATGCTAAGGCCGGCGACACATTTGCGGTTGCGGTTGCGGTTGCAACCGCGCGGTCACAACCGCTGTTCTGTAAAATACATGGTTGTTTATGAAATGGTGCCACACTAGCGGCCAAGCCGCTAGTGTATTTTGTATGTATTTTACAGTGACCGCGCGGTTGCAACCGCAACCGCAAATGTGTCGCCGGCCTAAGTCTAGAAGTTGCAGTCTGCGCGAAATAGCTGAACATCGATATCGGTCGCGCATACGACTACCCTAGTGGGTTCTTCTTATGCGAAACGAAGTCTACCAATAGATATCGAAGAATAAATATATTATTCTAATGCTCTACAAAGTTTTGCATTTTTGCTATTGATCATTATATATAAATGGTATGTTAAATTTTTCATTGGAATACTCTAAAAATTCAATGCAGCAATCGCTTCGAACGTATTCAAAAAATAAAAATGTTTCTCCGGGTCTACCGACTTGAAATCGAATACAATCGACGTGGAAAAAACTTATCAGACTGCCTACTTACAATAATGGCATTAAATTCCATCTCGGCAAATACTTACTCAGAATTTTTAATGAAGTACGTCAATAACACGCCCGGCTTAACACAATAGGGAAATTTTCGAAACAATTTATTAAATAATATAACAGTGTTGTCAGATGGTGACAAAAAAAATACCTTTGGATGCTTTTCTAGATAAAGTTTTATATGTACATTTCAAATGTGGGCGGATAAAAGATAAAAGAAACTTTATATTGATGCTTTGTGTTACCTAAATAGCATTTTATATTTTAAAAGTTGCTAGAAAGATGAATAACAGTGAGGGGTTATTGCGAGAGAAAGGTGTTCGATGCAGCTAGGACGTTTTCTGAAAAGAGTAGAGAAATAAGAAAAATTGTAATGTTATTTGAGAAAAAAATTGTACAGGGTTTATCACCAAGATCGGTTATTAGACGTTTCTTGAAAATTGCATGGGATAGAATAATGAAAGCTTAATTTATACTTTTTCCATTTCTAACTGACAGCACTATTTCACTATTTCAGTAATAAAATAATCTTGTCTTGTACACTCTAAATACTATAGCTAACCTACTATGCTGATTATTGTATCAAACAGTACAACAGTACAATAAATTCGTGGCTGAATGCTGAATGGATCAAGCTATCCAAAGCCAAAAAATAATAATCATAAACATAGGGTTTCATACATTTCTCACTAAACAAATTCTCAAGCCCGTATGGACATAGTATAGTATACAGCTGTGGGGTTTGTGCTAGCTTAGATATTATCCAGCGACGTCAAGGTCGAAGCCATTCTACTTTTCGATAATTTAAAGCAGACCAGATCAGGAAGAATGGAACAAAAACCATAATAGACTGGAAAAGCAATACCAAAGCTAAAGCAGTTTAGAAAATGTCAAATAACAAAAAAGTTCTCTGAATTGATACTATTATTCCAAAGATTGCCGAACCTAGATTTCTATAATCGCAAGAGATGTGACATGATACCAAATTTCAAGATTATCGCCAGCTTTTGGGTGACGTCATTAAAATAGAATTCTATATGCCGTGATCCCCATGAGAAGACTTGAAGAGGATCAAACCTTGCAACTAAATAGATATCTATTAGAATTAAAGCGTTTTCAGTGACGAAATTCAATGCTGCTTCATCCTGTTCATGACTTCTTAACAGCTGGTAGACTCTCCTTGTCTAGTCTAGAGCTTAGCGAACTATCACATTCAGCCACTTAGCATTGGTGAACCAAATTGTAAACGCGACCAACGGCTGTTGTCTATAAAATGCCTGCCTGCTCAATCCCTTAAGAGATGGGATGGAATCAAAGGATGCAGTCTTGCCAGGATCACCCTGCGCGACCCTGGGAAGCTGGCGCCGAAGAAATATTTGGCGATGACCAGGAAAAACCTACGTTTAACAGTAGGATTTCTGATTGGCCACTGTCAACTGAGGAAACACCTCCATACTATGGGGCTATTGAACACACCTCTATGCAGGATGTGTGAACAGGAAGATGAAACTGTCAGGCATGTCTTATGCGAGTGTTCAGAATTATAGTCAATAAGAAAGTGTGTGTTCGGTGAGTCTTGGCCTACACCTGCCGATATGAAGGAGATGTCTCCTAGTGACCTGTCCACCTTCCTGGGAAGGACAAGATGACCCAGGAGAACAACTCCTAGGGAAGATGTACAATGGGTCACATGTGGCCTAAGTGCTGTAAGCCTACACTCATCCTCCCTACTCTACAGATACAGATGTCTGTAAAATGTGGACCACGAATATTTGATCCTTTAAAGTAGACTGCGTTTCACGTAAAAAGAACCAACAAAAACAACCAGCAACATAATCATAAAATTGACACAATAATAAAAAGGCTGTCGTTTGTTACGCCAATGGCATGAAAGGTTCGTACGAAGTGACATAGATAAAACAAGACCGATTTTGGCTTCTGCGCAAGACAGTTGGCAAACTTCACGTAGGTTCTTCTTATATGAAACGTAGTCTAATAAATTGGACAATCACTGACAGTTTACAACGCATTTTGACATTGTTTTAAAGGACGTTACATTATTAATGGCCACTTGCGCCGACTATTTTAAGTGAAGCTTAGGGTTAAGGACCACTTAAAGTTAATATTTTTGTTGCTCCGTATGTCAAACTCAATTTAAACCTCTCTTAACCTAAGCCATCAATTTAGGATGCTTACAACAAAACTTAAATTCTGTTAACCTAAAAGTTGCTTGTTGGCTGGTGGTTTGTTGTGATGCAATAAGAAAATGGATATTCTCAACGACGATTTAGATGTGTTTGAAATAATTGAATATGGTTTTCCAAGACGAATTATTTCCACTCAATGGACAATTTAACTTTTTTTAAGACATTTAGATTTCACAAACCAAATGCTATGTTCATTTTAAGTTTAATAGAAGATTGTCTGGAGTTTCCTGGTGACAGGTAATAAAACCAAATATCTAGGTTGATTACAATTATGTAGTTACTTACTTAATACTTTGCCAAACCAAGTTTACAAACCTTGTGTTTAATCCATCTGTCGCTAAATCATGGCATATGAAGTCGAAAGATTGTTACCAATCACTTAAATTAAACTAAAAATTTCCTAGAATTCGCATTGATGCCAAATTGTATGGCTACTTAGCTAAGCTGACCTATAGTTGACATGGTGCAAGGGAGGCTTAGATTTTAAGCTCTACTTAGTTAAATACACTTGAACAGTGAGTTGGTGCAAATGGCCGTAATAAGAACAAACAACAATCGAGAGTTGTAAAGTACCATGAATTTATTCACCTTGCAAACGAATCTTTTACAAGTATTTAATTTTACTCGAATTCCCTTGGTACGATTCTGTATAAAAGAAGAGTTTTATTGTCATTGCTTCCGAACAGTGTATATTCTACCATCAATTGGAACTGTCTTACAAAATGCGTTGTCCGTGGAGCGTTTTTTGCCCAAGAACGAGTGCTCGTTTAAAACAGCAGAACAAAGACAATGCATTAATTATTTATTCTTTTCATTTTTCACTTGTACGTTTATTTTTTTATTCGAACCGTAATATTTCGAATAATTTTCAACCCGAGTAATTAATTCTGCATAAAAAGTGTTATTAACAGAAGGTTTTTTCAATTTTTTTTTAAATATAACGTCAGCAGATGAAAATTAAATTTAGTTGTGAAGGTTTATGCCACTAGACGAGAGATTTTTTTCTGGCGCTGGTAAAAAATATAATTATTTTGCTTTCTTATTTAAAAACTGAAATTTTCGAGTATGTATGTATATTGGGGTGACATTCACTGAGACCCAAAAGATCTATTGTGTCCCCTCACTTCTACTTAGTTTCTGAGAAGAGTCTCAGAAACTAGTAGTTCCTTTTGTCCTATTTCCCGGAGGAATTTTAGGATGTCTGCAGGCTTCAACTTAGGTAAATGTTCCTCTTCTATCCAGTAATCTCCCAGGTGCTGTTCTCTAGGATTTTGAAGTGCTGTGCAGTTGGAAAGTATGTGGATGGAGGTTTCTTCTTCCATGCCACAAAATCTACATTCTTCTTCCTCCACTATTTTCAGCTTTTTCAGTGTAGGCCACTCTATTTCCGCCGCCCCATGTACATACCTTTCTAAAATAATAATTTTCCATTTGTAGTAAAGGGGAATCATTTACTACAAATGGAAAATTATTAATTAAACAAACGAATGAATTGGTCATTGAGAAAGAGAATGTAAAAAAGAAACAAGATATACTCTGAAATCAAGTGACCGTCCTCTGAAATCTGCCGCCCCTAGGCCGCGGCCTATACGGCCTATTTATAAATCCAGAACTGGTGCCCATTCAGGCGACAATATCCCGCTAGGATCCCTGTTAAAACTCTTTGCGCAGTTTTAGTTTGTCTTATGCATTCATTTGATCTCAACAGGTTGTAGTCACCCAGAAGTGTCTTTGATTGTATAAGCCTTACTATATATTTCCAATGGTCAGATTTTCTCTTTTTCTCGGCTTTACCTATTTCTTCCAATATTACATTGGGGCTTATTCCGCAAAGGGGTTCAGGACCCAAAAAAGATATTTCATTCCCCCTCTTTGCTAGTTCATCTGCTATTTCATTTCCTGGAATCTATAGTAAGGTGACTATATTGTTCTCGCCTAGTTCATTGAGTTTTTCTAGGCATTCCCACACCATTTTGGAACTGAATACACAAGAGCTCAGTGCTTTAATGGCTGCTTGACTATCCGACATTATGATAATCCTTTGTCTTCTGTATCCTTTATCAATATTGAACTTGGCGCACTTTCTTATGGCGTGGATTTCCGCTTGAAAGATACTTGGGGTTTTTCCCAAGCTTTCAGAGTGTTTAGTTCCTGGCCCGAACACTCCTATTGCTTTTGAGCCGTCTGCGTACCATTGAATGGCATTCTTTCCAAGTCTGGTAATGGTATTTGGATCCCATTCCATCTTGTTGCTTGATTCCGTAACGAATTTCTCTGAAAAGTTAAACTCTTTCATCATACCGTCTTGTGGCATGTCCCAGGTTGTCTGATTTCTAAGAAGTGAGGAGGTATTTTTTTTAATGATCCCCTCTCTATTTTTCGAGCATATTAGAAGCTAAAATTTTAATTATTATTCATTTTTAATAACAAATCCACTTCAAAATGCGGTTTATTCATTATAACGATAAAAACATCCTGTATGTGTTTGTGAATAACCAATAGAGAATTCAAAATTGGAAAGTTTCAATTGAAATTATCGCGGCAAGCAACATAATAACGAAATTGCTCGTTACACGAATATTCCAGACGATTGAAAGTTTGAAAAGTAATTTTTTTATTAGTCCTTTATTGACTTCAACCCCATCGAAGCTCTGCTTTAGAAGCAGGTTATTGTCATCGAAAGAGCTGTCAGTTCGTGTATAAAATTGAATGCGGTGCGTCCAGAGAATAACCTTGATTCAAATTAGTACAGAAAGGGAAAAAACGGAAAAGCTGTTTATTTTTTTAACATTTTTTTATGTTCATTTACGATTATCGTTACTGAACGACTTTATATATCCAGTATCGTAACGACGTCTGCTCTCCAGCAGTCGTTATTGGGTTAGCAAGTCGTTGATTAAAAGGTTTGTTGTGTTTTTTTCGATATTAATCTTGAATAAACTGTCCATTCTACATAGATCACATTTTATTTAAGATGGTTCAACGGTTACGTATTGTTTTGGATGAATTGCACAGAAGGTAAATGCATATAAGGGTTGAAAAATAATCTAAACTATATACATACCTATGCTATTTTTTTGAACATACACAAAGGAATATTTTTCGTGTCTTGAGAGGCCAGAGTAACCCCTTTGAGTTACCAGTGGAAGTGTTCCGGCAGATATATCGAGTAGGCAGTGAAGCTTCTAGGTTAGGTTAGCTTAGGAGTGTGGTGAGTGGGTCTATGAGGCCCTCCATTGCGACTCGCAAGAGTCTATTGCTGCTCACACGTATTCAGATTTCACCAAACAAATTCATCATCTTAACAAAGCCGATTAGTGTTTTTGGTGAATGATATTTCAGGTCCGAGGGCGAGAGGGATACCTTGACAAACATCAGATATCTGATTTGATCCGCGGCGAGGCAGGCATAAATAATATGTTCTGCTGTTTCATCATTCCAGACAAAGACGGCAAGTCGGATCTTCAGACAGTCCAAGTTTTAACATATGATGATTCAGATGACAGTGGCCTGTTAAAAGGCCTGTTAGAGAACGTAGGTCATGCCTGCTATAGTCTTACATTTGTTTGGAGACATTCTTCGAAGGATGTATAAAACCCTTTGAATGAACCAATCCTGGTCAATAGGGTACAAGCATAAATTTTGCTATTGGTGGGAATTGACGCTTTATCAAGTCTCCTAACACCTTGCATGCCTATTTTTTCAAAAAATATAAACTTTACTTTTAAAACGACTTTGAAAATCATAACCGCCAAAACGCACTTTACGTCATAAAGATGGCTGCCCCGTAGTTTGACGTCATTTGTTTACGTTCTTATTCGTGTATCACGCTCTGAGTTCTTGTGACCAAATTTGTTTCTGAAAGTTTTAAAAATGGATAAAGCCGAAAAAAAAACTTTGTATTCCAACGAATACATATTTCAAGACTTGTTACTTTTTTTGGATCACGGTAGGCGAAGTAGTAGAAGTTTTCCGGCTCTCAAGATGGCTGTACCCTCGCGCGTTCAGAGTGCCCATACCTTGGATGTACCCAGGAAGTTTTATTGCAGTCACAAATTTATTTTTTCTTTAATAGCTTATTACTGTATATTTTAAAGGTGAAAATATATGTAGACTGTAGAAAATCGCTTGACAGCGTCTTTGATGGATTATATTTTAAATTTGGCTAAAAATAAAGCAATTTTCCAGTGAGATCGTCATGAATTTTCAATTAGCTACACACCATTACCCTAAGTGACATAAATCCTGATAACCCTCACGACAAGATCATTCACGATTTTACCGCGCCATAAATCGAGCAGTTATCGCTCCTCTGACGTCTACTGTATTGTGATTGGTTACGCAGCACAATTCAATCAGAAACGTAATCGTCTCTTTCGCTAGTTGCCTAGTAAATTGCTGTGAATTCAGTGATAAAACAAGGTTGCCAATCAAAAGTTTATTTTTCAATTTCCAGATGTACCGCCATCCACGGCGTTGTGAAGGGTTAATTATCTGTAATTATTATTCGAACGGCGAGGCGAACGAAATACCAAAGAGTCTATTTACTTTGAAATTTTAATCGAAATTACCTTTCAAAAGGGATTTTTCACTGTTAATTTTAATAAAATCAATGAAATACTAAATTAAAAGTCTGCAAGGGTAGATGGTTTTCGCCCTGTTACTGACAGCTTTGGTACTGTTGAAAAAAATTGCATTTTTCAACAAAAGCTATGGCTGTAACTCTCTAATTCGAAAGTGGTAAACTAAGAATAGTCCGATTGTATCTGTATTTGTAGAGTAGGGAGAGTGAGTGTAGGCTCACAGCACTAAGGCCCCATGTGACCCATTGTACATTCTCCCGAAGAGTTGTCCTTCTAGGTTATCATCCATCCTTCTCAGAAAGGTGGACAGGTCACTAGGAGACATCTCCTTTATATCGGCAGGTGTAGGCCAAGACTCACCGATCACACGCTCTCTTATCGACGATAACTCCGGACACTCACATAAGTTAAACGTAGCTTTTTCATGGTCATCGTCAAATATTTCTTCGGCGCCAGCTTCCCAGGGTCGCCCAGGGTGATCCTGGCAAGACTGCATCCTTTGATTCCATCCCTTCTCTTAAGGGATTGAGCATGGGTGTAACGTTTGGCTAGTTCCGCAATTGTCGAAGTCGTTATGCCGTAGGTGTCACTGGACCCTAAAATTTTTAGTCCAGCCGCTTCCCTGGCTAAAGAATCGGCAATGCGATTACCTTTACACCTGTCGTGTCCTTTAACCCACCTCAGGATAATATTGTTATCTGCCGGCGTTAGCTAAATCTTGGTGGCACTTTAGTACTAGCCCCGATATAACACGTTGTCTGTTCAAGGCTAATAGGGCTTGTCTATGGAGTGCAGATTGTTATGTTTTTGCCAGAAATTCCTTTTCTGGTTAGTTCTTTTGCGGCAATTGAGATACCAGCCCGACTATATTATAATTTCTGGTCAACAAACCAGTGCCGGACTGGCCAGGTGAGATAGTGGGGCCCACCCCCCATTTGGGGTCTCGGGGCCCCCAGGAAAACACATGGAAACAATAATTTGAAATTAATTAAGAAAAAAGGTCAAATTTCGACAATTTGAGAAACTTTGCTGACAAATTCATCAGATATTTAATTGACAAAGACGAGCTATCAGATGTAGCCATAGGAAGCGAATTTCCAAAATTAGGAACAAGCAAAAAGAAAAAGATGCCTGGAGAACTAGCTAATGACTTCGTTCAACCTGATCAGTACAAGAAATTTGAAACTGAAGTACCTATAAAAAACGATAATCTATCAAACTGTTAATAGTCTTCAAGAAAGGTTTGGCGCAAACGAACAAATTTATAATGATTTTCCATTCAACATGGATCCAGTTGACCTTTATACAGAACTTAGGACATTTTCAGAAATTTTGTTGTATTTATTTTTATAAGAATATTTATTTGGTTTGATTTATTAAAAAATGTGTTTATTTTTATAATTTGTTTATTTTGTCTTTCTGTGTTTATTCTATTTTTTACGTTTAATACAAGTGTAGAGCTGATCTTGCACCTTAATCATTAATAGTACCTACGAAAACCAATAATTTTTTGAAATTTCCGTATGCGACTCATGAAATAGAATGAACCTGGTGATTGGAGGCCCCTTTTTTCAAAATCTCACTTGGCAAAGATATGCCAGTCCGGCACTGCAACAAACCATGTTAACTGGACCCAGATATTATGTTTACGTGTACAGTTCATACAGTGTAGAAACCACTTATGGAATAAAATTCTTTATAGTCAAGAAAACATATTTGTATTCTGTATTCTGTTTTTACACAGAATACAAATATGTTTTCTTGACTTTCGAGTCATGTGTACTCAGCTATAAAGATATTCACCTAAAATTCTTTATGTCATTATTTTAGAAAATTTTAAAAGATGCCGAGACACGTCAACTTTTGAATTGAGTTGTGCGTTATGTAAACAAAAATGTAAATGTACAGGGTGATTCACGCAAGTATGCCATAGTCGGTGTTGTTTTTTTTAATGAAACACCCTGTATATTTGCATATTTTTGAAATCCTCTTAATGAACCGATTCCAACAAACTAAATAATGTATGGTCAATCATGAATTATACAGGGTGAAATTTTAAAATTAATAATCTATTACACTTGAAATATTGGTACTTTTTTAAATTAGCTAAATATGGATTTATCAAAAATCTAAACTAACTAATTATTAGACGTATTTGTATATGAAACAAAACCAGGTACGCCCATGAATTTTATCATAAATACCTAAAAATTGCCTATAAACACCAATAATTAGACAAAATCGGTAAATAATGTGGATTGTTTTCAATCGGTAAATAATGTGGATTGTTTTCTATTCTGTCAGTTGTTGATGTGTTGACAGTTTATACTGAAAAAGTAAAATCTTTGTCAAACACTCTTTCCTTGTCGACATAACAATGAAATATTTCACTGAGACTCACCGAATTGAGATTTTAATGATGATCGGGTACGGGGATAACTGCAGAAGTCAAGTTGAAGTGGCAAACTTATTTAATCCCGAATTGCCTAATATTTCACAAAGTACTCTGTCTAAAATTCATGCACAATTCAGAGAACTTGGACATGTAAAACCATTGAAAAGAAAACCACACTTCGTTGAAGATGATGTGAAAGTGTATTGTATTGTATGTTTGGATAATGTTTCTAAAAATCAGGTTCAACGTATACAAAATACTTGTTGTAGATCCATCTTTAATTGCAAAAAATATGATCATATTTCGGCTTATTTTAAAAAGCTCAATTGGTTAAAGATCAATAACTTATTTTGTTTTCATTTTCTAGTTTTCATCTATCGCTTGATGAAAACTAGAACTCCAGTCTATTTGTATGATAAAATTATTTTCCGTAGTTCTATTCATGAGCACAACATTCGACATAACACTATGACAATGATAAATCATTCTTCCGTCATATTTGAACGTTCCTTTATATACAATTTGGTGAAATTATATAATAATTCCTACCGATCCTATATAACGGCGACTTCGTTTTATACCTTTAAGCACACGATTAAAAATATGCTGCTTGAAAAACAATAATTCTTTATTTCGACTGATTAATTTATATTAAGCTTTTTTTTTTGTATTCTACATTTAATTTTTTAATTTTTAATGTTAAATGAAATAATATATTTATATTTTTTGTTCATATTTTGTAACCCTTGAAGGTTAAGAGTTAAAGAGTAGCTTCTAGCTAATCTTCGCCTTCTTGGGGCAAATGTGTTGTACACGTTTGTTAATAAAGACATTCATTCAAAGTGGATATTTTGTTAAGTGTCGAAGAGAATCCAACTTCAAGTACACGTCAAATTGCCCGTGAAAATAATGTTAGTCATACAACTGTTCTAAGATGTCTTCATAAAGAAAAACTTCATCCCTACAAATTAACTTTTGTGCAGGAGTTAACAGAAGACGATCCAGATCGTAGAATGGATTTTTTTTTCTGACGAATCAACATTCACATTGAATGGAGAGGTAAACCGACAGAACTGTAGATATTAGTCAGCAGAGAATCCTAATTGGATGCGTGAGACACATACTCAGTACCCTCAAAAGGTAAACGTTTGGGCCGGTATGATAGGCGACCATATTATTGGTCCTATATTTATAGATGGAAATTTTACAGCTGGAAAATATTCAAATATGCTTAGAAATGAAGTTATTATTGCGTTGGAAAACTTATATCCCAACGCAATAGATCCTAGCTTACCGAATGAAAATGTTTGGTTCCAGCAAGACGAGGCAACACCCCATTATGCTTTAGCATTGTATGCTAGCATTGTAGACCTCAAAGACAGGATAACTACAGAAATACTGAATATTTCACCTCAAACTTAAACAAAGTTAAGGTGGAGAACATTTTGAGGATTTATTATAATGTATTAAAATCAAATACATCAGATGTATGTGTTTAATAACTGTAAAACTAAAAATTTCACCCTGTATAATTCATAATTGACCATACATTATTTAGTTTGTTGGAATCGGTTCATTTAGAGGATTTCAAAAATATGCAATTATACAGGGTGTTTCATTAAAAAAACAACACCGACTATGGCATACTTGCGTGAATCACCCTGTACATTAACATTTGTGTTTACAAAACGCACAACTCAATTCAAAAGTTGACGTGTCTCGGCATTTTTCATAATTTTCTAAAATAATGACATTAAGAATTTTATTCCATAAGTGGTTTCCACACTGTATAATACCCTTCTTGGTGTGCGTCATAGATTTTCTATGTCCTACTAAAACATTACGTTGGAAGAAATGGAAAAAAGGCAGGTCTGTGCTTAATCCTAATGAAAATATCACAATAATGAACCGTTCAAATGTATTACAAACGTTAAACCTAATCTTCGACTTGAAAAATTTGATTAGTTCATGTTCAGATTACGCGCAAGCGATACCTATCAATCGGGGGGAGATTACAGGATTCAAAATATGATGCAGACCTACCTTTCGTATTGACAATGCGTCTTACGTCTTTTTCTTATGTCCCACTTACAGTTCTCGTCAGGTCTGTACTTTGTTGTTTAAGGTCAATTATTATTTATGAAAAGTGAATATTAATCTTATTGTTATATTTATTTACATAATATAAAAATATGCCTAGACACACGGAAAAACATCAGCATTTTGAAAGTTC
Organism: Galerucella calmariensis; assembly: GCA_910591675.1. Taxonomy (NCBI): domain Eukaryota; kingdom Metazoa; phylum Arthropoda; class Insecta; order Coleoptera; family Chrysomelidae; genus Galerucella; species Galerucella calmariensis. Next base: position 39,196 of record CAJUYG010002588.1, on the reverse strand, counting down.
TCAAGTATTTTCAGTTGGGAAAAAAAGCTGGTAATTATTAATTTCATAGCCCCTTCGAATTTGGTTGAATACGATCCTGATGATTCTATTTATTAAATTTAAGGTTAGCTATATGTCAAAATAGCATGATATAACATGATACGCTATTTGAGTTGTGATTAATTTTCAATCCGGATCTGAACGATCTCATAAGCGACTCCCGCCAATAAGCTTTTATTAAATCAGTAAAGCAAACTAACCGGCCCAAAATGCCAATTATTAATTGTTTCGTAACGAATTTGCACACCAGCATCAGAGATATTACAGCTTTGTTTGTTAAAAGCAAACCACGTGAAGCGATTTAGAGGGAAAATTTAATATATTACCCGGCGTTTATTGGAACGCTTATAATACATTTTTAACAAACCTTCACGCCTTACAAGATAAGTTATGAGTTTTCGGGGGGATATTTTTAACCACCCTTATCCTCTCGAGGGAACTATGCCCTTAAGTGTTGGGGGAAATTAAAATTTTATAATAACAAGCCGTGTATTGGAATTTTAACCTCAATTAAATACACTTATTTAATACGAAGATCCATCGAAAGGGGGATGATCATCCATATTCACTCAGCACAAAACTGCTCAAGCCTTATTGGACCAATAGGACGTTCTACAAGTCATCAGGAGCAAACAAGAGCCCTGGGTGGGCGTGTTCATGTCGCTGAAGTTGAATTTTTGTAGTAACAATCGATAATTATCGATACCATATCTGTCAGCTGTCTAAAGATATGTCAACAAAGTCGAATCTGTTTACACATAGACATCAGAATCGAATTTGTTATATATATAATCAAAAACCCTTTTTATACCCGAAGGAGTAAGGGTAGAGGTATCTATATCTCAATGTTTTGTTCGTAGATGAAATCAGTCCATTTCTTCTTATTTTTTGCCATCTATTTTGCTTCTTCCCATTTTATATTTCTTCTTTTCAGTATTTCTGCAACTTCTAGGTTCCAAGTTTTCTTAGGTCTTCCTCTCTTCCTTTTTGTATTTACTCGGGCTTCCCACACATCTCTGACTGGTCTGTTGCTCATTCTTGTTAAGTGTCCGAACCACTTAAGCTTTTGTTTATCTAATACTCCGAGTATTGGTTCTACTTCCAGTTCCTCTTTCACATCCTCGTTTCCTATCCGATCTCTTCGTGTACCCTTCACTCTCCGCAAATATTTCATTTCCATTGCTTGGATTCGACTTTTTGACTTCTGTGACAGTATCCAGATTTCACTACCGTAAAAGTAAGGATTGGCAGATAAACTGTTTTATATACTGTGATTTTGGTTTTTGCACTGATTTCCTTTTTTCCTATAAATGATCTTGATAATGAATGATACAATTTTGATGCATTGGTGATCCTTTCATTTATTTCAATATCTTCATTTCCGTTTTTATCTATCTTCATACCAAGGGATTTAAATACGTCTACCTGCTCGATTTCTTCTTCTTGTATCCTTAAATGAGTTTCTTTATCCTCAGATCCAGTGGTCATCACTTTTGTTTTCTGTATGTTTATTTTCAAATTTTTCTTCTTCAGTTCTTCTTCCCATATTTTTAGATTTCTTTGCAAATCCTTTTCGCTGGGTGCACAAATCATTAGGTCATCGGCAAACGCACACTCAGACATTGTTATTAGTTTTAACCTGTTGTATCCTATATGTATCTTTTTAGTGTACATTTTTGTTGCCCTAATTATGTCATCCATCGCAATAATAAACAATAGAGGACTCAGTACTCCACCTTGTCTACGTCCGTCTTTGACTCTAAATATATCGGATTCAATGTTATGTCTCCTGACGTAGCTGAAATTTTGGTTGTACAGACTCCTTATTCGTGTGATTAGACTCTTCGGAACCGATCTTTGTTCTAGGCTACTCCATACTGATTTTTGTGGTACACTATCGAAAGCTTTTTCAAGGTCCAAGAAAGCCATATAAATTTCTTTTGTTTGTGTTTTTTCTATGATTTGTTTTATCGTGAAAATGTGGTCTTGGGTACTGTGCCCTTTCCTAAATCCGCTTTGTGAACCATCCTGCTCTATTAAGGATCTTAATCTATTTTCCAATATGCTTTCATATAACTTGGAAACTACGCTCAATAATGTAATACCTCGATAATTAGTACATTCTGTCGTGTCACCTTTTTTTATGTATAGGCATTATTATTCCTATGTTCCAGTCGTTGGGCACCTTAGCGGTTTTCCAAGTTTTATTAAGCATCTTCAATAGTAACTGTCTTCCTTGTTTTCCTAGGTAAATGATCATTTCTGGCGTGATTTTATCATGTCCTCCAGATTTTTCTCTTTTTGACCTTTCAATTGCCTGCTCGAGTTCCTCCGCTGTTATGCTTTCATTTCGTTCATTATCTATTATTATTGCTGTTTCTATCATCTCTGATGATACTTCCTGGGTTTGTTGGTTTAAGAGTTCTTGAAAGTATTGTTGCCAGCACTGCATTATTCCTACATCGTCTGAAACTATGTGGCTCTTCTTATTTTTTACTTGTTTTAGTTCTACTGTTTTACTTTTTCTTAGGTTTTTCAATACTTTATAGAACAACTTTTGATTTCCATGATGGTCATATTCCATTTTTCTACTTTGTTAACTTTTTATTTGATCCAAATCAATATTGACAATCAATTTGGTTTATTTGGAAGTTTTTTCAGTTTTCGTTGTGTTATTAACGTTACAAGGCCGATATGCAGCAATATGAAGTTGAATGTTGTAATCCGAGGCACAGCCGAGTGTGGCTCAACAACCTAAGCAGTTATGTATAGTTATTTTCACGATCTAAGAAACTGACCTGACCTGAGTCATAAAAGTATTTGCCTTGACAGGATAGTATTTATTTTGTTGGATAATAATGAATTATCACCTGTAAACTCTATAAGACAATTTGGTCATTCTTATTATAATTTTTTTCATCTGGTATACCTAGTGCGGCTCTGCATGGTAAATCTGAAAAGTTTTATGGTTTTATTGCATATCAAGCCTAGGTCAAGTCAAGTCAGTTTCTTATATCGTGAAAAGAACTATACCATTTGTATACCGCTCGAAAACTTTTAAATGGCTGTCGTATATGGAGTAACGCTAATCTGCCTTTTTACTAAAAGCAGAACCATTTGAATTTGGATAAGCTAATCAAATATCCGGCGAACTTTCTAAAACTATTATAAAGAAATTTCACTAATTTGAGAAATGAACTGATTATTTCTTGTTCAATTTTAATTTGATTAAAGGCTTTTATTCAACGTACTTCCAATTACTATTGAAGATAATATATATGAATATAAAACAAAGTTGGGAATCGATATACAACCAGGCTATCCAACCGCAAATGCCTTAAGGGTTGCTTTAAAAAAATTACGTATGTAACTCAGTATCAGTGAGTTTTAATAATGGGTCTGGTATACAAAAGAAAAATTTTGTCAAAGAAAATGTTTTTAAATCGAAAAGAGAGGCGAACACATTTTTATAATCAAAAAACGACTTCCTTACGGGCACACGATGACCAATTTATTTCACTTTTCACAGTAAAGGAAAACGAAAATATAATATGATCAAAATTCACTTAACTTTTTTTCTTAATATACTGACAGTTACAAATCTTTATTAGAGCGCTTTCAGACGAGACACTTTGTGGCCGGCTACTGGTGTCTGAAAATAATTGTGCGGCTAAAAATACATTAATATAAATAGACGCATTCACACGAGACACTGATGAGGAATAAAGTATTTTTAGCGCGCGATTCTTTTCAGACACTAGTAGCCGGCCACAAAGTATCTCATCTTTTAAATTTTATATTCTATCCTCGCCCCCAAAAATTCAGTCAGCGTACGGGCAGACGGCAGAGTTGGCGTACCTATTGTCTTAAACAATAACAAAACAAGAAAGAATTTGATCCAAATACCATTGCTAGACTTTTAAATAATGAAATTAAACGGTACACAGACTGCTCAAAAGCAATAGAAGGAACTGGGATATGAGTTTACGGACCAGGAATAAAATATGTGTGCCCAGTTGAATACTAATAAAGGCAAATTATTATCATCATGTCGGATTAAGGCACTGAGTTCTTGTGTAATAAGTTTCAAAATTGAATGGGGGTGTCTAGGCATACTCAATTAACTAGGCGAGAACAATATATCATCACTATGGATTTCACGACACACTGGAATTGAAGGAAATGAACTAGCAAAGAGGGAGACTGAAATACTCTTTTAAGGACCGGAACCCTTTTGCGGTATCGGATCCAATGTAATATTGGAGGAAATTTGCAAGTTTTTCCGGAAAACAGGTCTGTATCTGTATCTGTAAAGTAGGGAGGGTGAGTGTAGGAACATGCTGACAGTTTCATCTTCCTGTTCACACATCCTGCATAGAGGTGTGTCCACTAGCCCCATAGTATGGAGGTATTTCCTTAGATGACAGTGGCCAGTCAGAAATCCTACTGTTAAACGTAGGTTTTTCCTGGTCATCGCCAAATATTTCATCGACGCCAGCTTCCCAGGGTGATCCTGGCAAGACTTGGTTCCATCCTATCTCTTAAGAGATTGAGCATGGGTGTAACTTTTGGCTAGTTCCGCAATTGTCGAAGTCGCAGGCCGTAGGTGTCACTGAGTCCTAAAATTTTTAGTCCAGCAGCTTCCCATAATATTGTTATCTGCCGAGGCGTTAGCTAAATTTTGGGGACACTCTAGTACTAGCCCCGATATAACACTTTGTCTGTTCAAGGCTAATACGGCTTGTCTAATGTCAGTGCAGATTGTTATGTTTTTGCAAGAAATTCCTTTTCTGGATAGTTCTTTTGTGGCAATGTTTAGGTTAGGTTCTATGTGAGTGGGGCCTTCTCGTCATATCCACTGCGACCTTCGTTAGGTCTTTTGTGGCTCACACCTAGGGATTACAATTCACCCCACAAGCCTGTGCTTCTGACGAAGTCTTGTTGTATTTGGTGATACTTTTTCGAAGTCGTTTGGCTCTAAGGTACTGAAACCGAATATATTATACCTTACTCTGCCCAAGGCTGGGCATGAGCATAGTATGTGCTCCGCAGTTTCGTCTTCCAAATTACAGAACCTACAGTCCGAGGTCTGAATCAGACTCATCTTCTTTAGGTGGTAATTTAGTCTACAATGACCTGTAAGCAGTCCAGTCATAATGCGTAGGTTAGTTCTGCTCCAACCAGGATCTGCTTATTTTTTGTACTCGATATGAACTTGTACTTGTATGAACTTGTACTCGTATATGAACGCCTTCGAGTGAGAAAGTCGAGGTAGCTATGGATGATCTAGCAGTGCTTTCGGCAATGCCAAAAAAATGGTTCAGGTTCGATAAATAGAGTCCCTGATCCCTTTTTTGCCAAAGAAAGTGTCGGCCTCCTCATTGCCCTCCACTCCTCGATGCGCCGGCACCCAGTTCAAAATGACTCTGTTTTCCTTGCCTTGTTTCAAGGGATTGTAGACAGTTATATACCATCTTAGATTTTATCCTGTTCGAGCTCAGTGCTTTAAGATCAGCCTGGCTATCTGACAGGATGTGTATGTTCTTTTTTGCAACAGGTTGATTCGTCTGCTCTCTTGCAGCAGCCCGTTCAATGGCCTATACTTCAGCTTGAAAGATGGTAGCATACCTGCCCAGGTTGGCTGTGATTTCAACGCTGGGTTTCCTGCTAAAGACCGCCGCTCCAGCCCCGTGTCCGGTTTTGGATCCATCAGTGTAAATCACGTAGTCCGTTTGTAGGAAGGAGATTTCTTCGCTATCCCATTGGTCTCTCGTGGGAATGAGGACCTTAAAGAGCTTGTCGACGTGAAGTTTTGTGTCCACGCAGGCGTAACCTAAATTTTGGGGACACTCTAGTACTAGCCCCGATATAACACTTTGTTAGTTCAAGGCTAATAGGGCTTATCTACTATCAGTGCAGATTGTTATGTTTTTGCCAGAAATACCTTTTCTGGTTAGTTCTTTTGTGGCAAATGAAATACCAGCCAGTTCTGTTAGAACCACGCTGGTATTGTTTTCCACTCCCCACTTAATCATTAGGCTTGGTGCTCCACCTCCTGAGCCTTCTTTCGTTTTCAAGCCATCTGTATATATGTGTATTGCATTTGCAGCATCTGACTCTGTGTTCTGTTTTATTTGTATTTTGTAGGGTTTATTAAACACAAACCTGGGTTCAATTGAATTGGCTGCCTGCAGCAGATGAAACTCAGTAAGCGCCTCTTGCCATAGGCTTAGCCTCAATTGACCCACTCCTACTTCGAAGTAGGGAAATAGAGCTACTAATTTCTGAGATTTCTGACTTTTTCCTTTGGAACTTATTAGAAGGAAGGGTTTTTAGTTGAATGTCATCCCAATATACATGGGTCAGAAATTTATGGTACACCCGGTACCCGGTAGAGTAATATATTTCAATCCTATTGTTATAAATGATGTATTAGTATAGTTGTCACTTTTTTATGTTATTGTTGTATAATTTGTGCTGTTGTATTGCTATGTCCATCAAATTTTTTTTCGTGCAACCGGACGCAAAACAAGCATTTTGCAGCCGCAACAGAGGCCGCAAAATGATATTTTGCGGCCGTTACCCAGAGTGACGGCCGACAAAAATTTTTACGGCCGTTCCCATAGTGACTGCCGGCAAACTGAACGCCACTACAGCATTTGACATTTCTGAAATATGACAATAACAATGTATTTCGAACCAAAAACTAACTGTCTTTTCTAAAGAGACATAATGTTTATTGAAATTATGTAATTTTCACGGTTGCACGAAAAATATTGTGTATACTATGGCCGCGAAATGTTTTCGCGACCTCGAGATTATCTTGCCTCGGCCGGAGCGGAAAAGCATTTTGCGGCCTTAGTATACAAATAACTATTATTACTGTGTTATGACTTCAAAGCATATTTCTCGCACTTATATTCCTGTACAAATTGCTACATACAATGTCAATGATGGTAATCTATTATTAATTCCTTTTAAATTGAAAAAAATAAGTCCAGAAAATCGACCAAAAAGTGCGCTCATTTATCACAAACTCCAGTAACTCATTTTTCCCATTATTCAGCAGAATTACAAACATTGAACACAAAAGACAGACGGTTTTGTTCGACATAAAATCCTTAAAATTTCGGATACAATTCCGATTCTATTTTATATGATACACTGATATCACCGATCGATTACTTTTTATTGTAATCCTTTAAGTCTCTCGTGTCGAGGAATGAAGATATAGAGGAAGGATTGACATGTTTTATTAGCGTCAAGGATTGTAAGAGGCGTGAAAAAGAATTAATTATACTTTTAGTTTGATCGGGTTGTTAATCTAACCGGGTTTGTTCTTTAGCGTGCTTAACGACAGTCCGGGATATGGGAGTAGGATACGGGTCACTGACTCGGGAACCCCAGAATTTTTGTTATCGATTGATTGAAGCAATATCATTAATTAGAGTTTAAGAAAAGTAACGTTGAAATAGGCACATGAAAATATCTTCTGTATGTTCCTTGTGGACTGTGGTATATTATTCATTCTTTTTTTAATTTCTTGGGAAATTAAACCACAATATTTTAAAATTCTTTATTTCAACGTTTCGGTAGCGTTCCAGCTACCATTGTCAAGAAAAAATTAGTAGAAATTAATTTTTATCCCTAACTGACACAACAGTTGTCAAATTTTTTCTGTTGTGTCAGTTAGGGATAAAAATTAATTTCTACTTTTTTTTCTTGACAACGGTAGCTGGAACGCTACCGAAACGTTGAAATAAAGAATTTAAAAATATTGTGGTTTAATTTCCCAAGAAATTAAAAAAAGACATGAATATATATTTAAGAAACATTGATGGAGAATAAATTTATCTTTTTTCTCTTATTTTTTTGGGAATCAAACCACAATAATGTTTTATATTTTTTATTTCGACGTTTCGGTGGCGTACCAGCTACCATTGTCAAGATTAACTAGTAATAAAATAATTTTTGGTTCCTATCTGAAACAACGAAAAAAATTGACTACTAGACAATCAATAATATTTTGAAGTTTAAGATTACAAAACTTTGTTGTTAAATTTTAATAAGGTCCATTCATAGTAGATCACATCTCTGGTAAAATGTGAAATAAAATATTCTATTTTATGACATTCTAACGATATGATAGTCTACTAGAAATGGAATCCAGTGAAGTGCAAGTTCCAGGAACGGTTTTTATTGGGATAGCGCTTTTTTCGCTTATTTTGGAAATGTTAATAAAACACGTTTGTTGTTACTTTTTTGTGTATGATTATTTTTGTTTTCAAAATATGTATAACTCAGTTTGGTGATTTTGTGTATTGAAGTGTGTATCGATTAACAACTATTCCAATGATAAATCATAAGAAAACCTGGATAAAAACTTATGATGCTATCCTGATAACGCAGGTAATTGATTATGGGAAATTTCTCTTTCTAACATTGGTAACCTAATTTGACTACACATTTATCTTCGATTTTTCCTCTTTTATTATTGGGCTCTTTCAATATTATTTTTGTCGAATCCCAATGAATTTTATGCTCCTCTTCCCAAGCATGTTTACAAATACCTGACTTGAAGAACTCCCTATCTTTGATATACTTCTTATGTTCATTTATTCCGACTTTCAATGGCCTAGCTAGATGTTTCACCTAAATAGAATTTGTCGCATTCACAAGTTATCTGATATATTTTATTGAATAAAATAAGTATACAATAAATGGAACGTTTTTTTACATATTTCAATGACAAACATGAAGAAAAATAAATGTTGGGAATTCAACAACAATGCTGGGAAGTTCAAAGCTGTATGGAAGAATAACTACTTCTGTCACTTTTAATTTAATGAAACATGTTTTTTATAAAGATAGAGCTTACCGGGTGCACCTCACTTTACAGTCTTTCACAAAACATATTCTCGACCTTGTCTCTTGAAATAAAAGTGCCACTATGAACAATAAAAACAATCTTCAAAAAATTGCACATATCAGATATCTTGTGAATGCGACAAATTCTATTTAGGTGAAACATCTAGACCATTGAAAGTCCGAATAAGTGAACATAAAAAAAATTTGACTACATTCGGCTGAAATACAACTACACATTAGGGTGGGCCGAAAATTTTTTTTTTATTTTTTCTTTACGCTAT
>CAJUYG010002588.1:0-29908 GCA_910591675.1 Galerucella calmariensis | reverse complement strand
GAGACAACTTTTTTTCGGTATAGCGTAAAGAAAAAATAAAAAAAAAAATTTTTCGGCCCACCCTACTACACATTTATCTGCATTTAGTTGTGTTAAATCACTTTCTTTGATTTTTCGTCTTTTATTTTGGGCTCTTTCAATATTATTTTTGTCGAATCCCATTGAATTTAATGCTGGAACGCTACCGAAACGTCGAAATAAAAAATAAAACACATTATTGTGGTTTGATTCCCAAAAAAATAAGAGAAAAAAGAATAAGTAATGCCACAAGGAACTTACGAAGATATAAATTTACATCTCTATCTTATTAATTATTAAAAATAACTTTTTAGTACTGCTGAAATTTCTGACTAATTGAACACCACCCTATCGCTAGAAATTTCTAATACGAAAGTGGTAAACTAAAGGCCACATTCCACCGAGTCCGTTAGCGTGCGACACGTACGCCAACGCATTTATTTTATTTTCTATGCGATTGCATGGTTGACCTCCCACCTAGTACGGTACGTCAGATGACGTGCGTCATGATGCGGCACGTCGATGCATGTTTTGGTTTGGACACGGAATACTATAACAATCGGAAGGGTCTCTTTCCGTCGGCTCTTTTGATCTATGTCAGAGAGAAATTTAAATGACACTTCAAATTTGCGATCCTAAAATTAGAGCTGGCAACAGCTTCCATAGACAACTTCCTAACACTTCCTAACGACATGAACACAAACAACAATCTAGGCGCGATCTAGGCAACGTCAAAATGTGATCCTGTCACTGCGCACAAAAGCTGCGCGTACTTATTGTTCTATGGCAAGAGACCCTTCCGATTGTTATAGTATTCCGTGGTTTGGACATCAGTTGAATCCGATTCGCCGTGGTGTTTTGTAGGAAAAAATGGAGGAATTGTTAATTATTGAAGTGGAAAAGCGGACTATTCTATACGGTAAAAACTCCTCACTGCCTACAAAAACTCGAATACACGCGAAGATGCGTGGAAAGAAGTGTCACATGAATTAAAATTAGGTAAGTATCAAATACACATTGAATAATTACTATCAGCAAACTTCTTTTACTGATTTCTTGTTCATTTTTGACATATTTAGGGTTAAAAATACAAGAAAATAATATAATAGTATATTATTCAATTATACACCATTTTGTTTGCCGTCAAAAAAGCAACTAACACGACGTGTTTGGTTCTGAGACGTATACCGTCGCCTGCCGTATTTGACGTACGTCAACGTGTCGCACGTCGCCGGACCCGGTGGAATGTGGGCTTTAGAGCGGCCTGATTATATCTCCAACGTTGACATTATTGCCTGTTTATTATTATTTCTTGTCATATCCCGACAACGCAGATTGACATTATATTCGTATTATCGACAACGAATACAACTGAATAGTATCCGAAACGATTCAATTGTTAACAACGGAAAAAATATGACAATGAAATGAAGCTTTGTCCACGTTCCAAATCCATAATTGCATTTTGTCTGATTTGCGTCAAATACCAATAACATACAGATGTATCAATATACGTGTTATTTCAAATTGGATCATGTTGAATTAGAAGTCGCGATGGACAAAAGATTAAATTAGTTGATATTGGGTTATTTGCTACAAATGGTATAGTCAAAAGCGCTCTTATGGTTCAAAGGTCACCAATCGTATGTATCAAATCTTTTAACACTTTATCATGCCAATTTTCACTCTCATTTGAAATATGGCATACTTAATTGGGGTACCTGTTCTACCAAGCAAAGGGTTTTTATTATTCAAAAATATGCAATTAGAATTATTGCAAAGCTGCGAATTCGCGATTCATGTAGGGAGTTTTTTAAGAGATTTAGAGTTCTTACACTAGCTGGAGTATATATTTTGGAAGCATGTGCATATACAGGGTGTCTCAAAATTGACGCCCGTCCTTTCAGAATATGAATCGGGGGGCTAAAACGAATTAAAACGTAAGAATAAAAAAATTGCGTTATGTCCATGGTTACAGAGTTATTGACAAAAAACAAAGATCTAACATTCAATGTTTACACTTTATTAAAAACGAAAAAACAAATGAGTAGCATAGGTTGCTATGGTAATGTTAAATGTTAATTATTAGTTCTGTCAACTTTTGTCATAATAAGTATAAGTATAATTTCATACGGTTATTTGTTTTAAAAATGGACCGTTATTATTCCAATCGAGAATATGTTGATATGTTAAAAGTATTAGGTGCGCATAATGATAATGCCAGTGCTGCATCTAGAGCATATTTATACCGTAAAATTCCCAAATCGACGGCACCCTGATACAAAAACTATACGACGGGTTGAACAAAGATTACTGGAAACAGGTAATTTAAATCCCAGATTAAATAAGGGAGGACGCCATTCTACGCTCAACGTCGTCCAAGAAGAGCAAATTCTTGATTTTGTTGATGCGGAACCAAATACAAGTCTTCGAGTTACATCGAGACAAACGCATTTCCAAAAAGATACCATTCATAGATGATTAAGAAGGAATGGCTTATATCCATTTAGGCCTCAAAAAGTTACCCCAAATATGTTACCTAACCGACTTAATTCAGCATCGTATTTTCATTTTGTAAACGACAATTTACCACTGCCATTTCTCGATCAAATTCCATTAGCAACTAGATTGAATTGTTGATTCCAACATGATGGTGCTCCTGCACATTATGGTAGACAAGTGAGAACATTACTAAATCAAACATTCCCCGACTGTTGGATTGGAAGAGGTGGACCCGTACTATGGCCTCCTAGATCTCCAGATCTAAATCCATTAGATTTTTTCTTCTGGGGATTCTTGAAAGAAAAAATTTACTTTGAACCTGTTGAGATTGCGGAAGATGTAGTAGCTCGTATTCACGCTGCTGTGACATTTATAGACGAAAACATGCTACAGAGGGTTCGTGATTCAATGATAAATCGTGCAAATATTTGCATTGAAGTAGGAGGCGATTTGTTTGAACACCTTTTATGAATTAATTTTTTGTTTTGTAACAAATATTCGTTTTTAATAAAGTTTAAACATTTAATGTTAGATCTTTGTTTTTTGTCAATAACTCTGTAACCATGGACATAAGGCAATTTTTCTATTGTTACGTTTTAATTCGTTTTAGCCCCCCGATTCATATTCTGAAAGGACGGGCGTCAATTTTGAATAAGAATAAGTCAATATACGTTGCCGAACGTGCTTCTCATAAATATAACACTAGGAATAAGGGTCAATTATTTATACCTAGGCACCGGACGACACTTTTTGAGAAGAATGTGGAGTATCTGGGATGTAAGTTCTATAATACTCTTCCAGATACCATAAAGAATAGTGGCAATCTACACAATTTTAAGTGTAAAGTAAAAACAAAATTGCTACACCATAGAAGAGTTTCTAACATAATATTTTATTTTTGACTAAGAGACCAAAAATTTGTTGTTTGGTAGATTTTTTTATTTACTATTTGTTAAAAATTTATTTTAGGTATATCTTTATTGTATATGATTTTATGACCTGTTTCACAATAAGTATTGTAGAATTTCCTTGTATAATTTTTTTTTATTTGGTGAAATAAATTTTTTCTATTCTATTCATAAGACACAGAGGTTACCAAAATGTGAGTTAACAAATATACCCGGAGAAAATAATGATGGTTGATGTTTCATGCAAACTGGTTGACGAATTTCCACTTTTTCATTCATTCTCTTAATAATTTATCAGATTAAGTACCATTTTTTTGCTTGAGGATGCAAAATACCGGAAAATTGCTTCTTATTATTCATATTGACTCTTTGAATTGTCAAAGTGACATAACTGACATTTAAATAAAAATTTCGCTGGTGAAAGACTTTTTAGAATCGCTGAAAACTAAATACATATCCTTTTTTTTCCCGTCAAAATTGCATAAGTCTGTCTTATTTATCTTACGGATTTTATTTGGAAGTTATGATTAAACTCAATAAAAGAAAACAAAAACGGTGAGTTATGTCTTTGTTGAATCGTATTACCCGCACGATAATACTGCATTTGACTATAACACACATTTTTTAATTTTTCGCAAGAATGAACAATATTCAGACACCTCCTCTGTCTCTTTAGTGATCATAAAAGCTAGGATATTCCTCGTACTTTTATTCGACTATCCCTAAGTATAAGGGCGCGGATTTTATTAACCATTTCTTGGGTAGTTTCAGTAAATGACGGTCCTGAACGTTCAGCATCAGATAGCTACTTTTAAAAGAAGAGACCACTTACAAATAATTCCATGGGACTGAGCACATTGAGAATAATATTTACGCAACTCTTCTTCGGTTTCTTTAATTGTTTTTGGTTGGAACAACAAACTGATCGTTAATTAATAATTTGTATGTCTAGTTAAGTTACTACGAGGAATCCAGAAGGTTTCTGATACGCTGGTTGGAACAAAACAAAAATAAAACAAAAAAAGTAAGGGACTTAGGACACTTCCTTGTGGTATACCTCGTTTTATTTCCAACTCCTCAAATCCAAAGTTTTGAATTTTGACCTTTTTGCCTTCTATTTGTTTAATAGTTTGAAATCCATACCAATAATGTGCCACTAAACCCTGCTCTTTCCAACTTCTTTATGAGTCTGTTCATATATACAGATGGCTCAAAAATGAAAGAAGGCTCAGGTTGTGGAGTTTACTCCAGAGCACTAAGCCTAAGGATTAAGTGGGGAATGGGAAACAATACCAGCGTGGTTCAAACAGAACTGACTGGTATCTCAATTGCCACAAAAGAACTAACCAGAAGAGGAATTTCTGGCAAAAACATAACAATCCGCACTGATAGTAGACAAGCCCTATTAACCTTGAACAGACAACGTGTTATATTGGGGCTAGTACTAGAGTGCCACCAAGATTTAGCTAACGCCTCGGCAGATAACAATATTATCCTGAGGTGGGTTAAAGGGCACGACAGGAGTAAAGGAAATCGCATTGCTGATTCTTTAGCCAGGGAAGCCGCTGGACTAAAAATTCTAGGACCCAGTGACACCTACCGCCTACCGCCTAACGACTTCGACAATTGCGGAACTAGCCAAACGTTACACCCATGTTCAATCCCTTAAGAGATGGGATGGAATCAAAGGATGCAATCTTACCAGGATCACCCTGGGCGACCCTGGGAAGCTGGCGCCGAAGAAATATTTGGCGATGACCATGAAAAACCTACGTTTAACAGTCAACTAAGGAAACACCTCTATACTATGGGGCTATTGAACAGGAAGATGAAACTGTCAGGCATGTCTTATGCGAGTGCCTGGAGTTATCGTCGATAAGAGAGTGTGTGTTCGGTGAATCTTGGCCTACACCTGCCGATATAAAGGAGATGTCTCCTAGTGACCTGTCCACCCTCCCTATTCTACAAATACAGATTAGTCTGTTCCTGTTGACTGATTCAAAAGACCTTTGGAGGTCCAGAAAGACACCGACAGTAACAAATTTTCTTTCAAATTATCCAGCACACATTGTAAGCAATTTTGCAAGTACGCTTATCGCAAAAACCCGATTGGACTTTGGTTAAAAATTTGTTTCTTATTATAAAGTCAACAATTTGTTCACACTTTTTCTAAAATGTATTCAAAGCAGGTAAGCATTTTGTTGTCATAGGTGTTTCAATAAATACCATGCTTATAAAGCTTCTTTCTACTTTGATCACATGTCTTATAAAGTTTTTAACACGACTACAGCTTTCACGCTACTAAATGTTCTACACTGGTTGGGCGTTGGCTCGAATATGTTTTTTTTTCTTCAGTATTTCAAATTGTATCGCTTTATTGACAAACTATATTATATCTCTCTCTATCTAGCAATCACAGTCTAAATTCTCTGTTTGACCCATTATTTATAAACTTTGATTCGAGCAATTTGACTTGAATTTAAAATAACACTTTATTATCTAAGTTTCTGGTCATAAATAACCACATTAATTAATTACAGTTAGGCGGGCTTTAGTAGTGCATTAATTTTAATGAGTAGCAGTTGTTTTTAAGCAAATGGACAGGATGCGAAGAAGAAAGGGTCCGCTGAACGTCAAAAATTATACATTAACCTATTTTATGACAGTTAAAATAATATTATGTACGAATAATGGCCACTGACAATATGGTTGTCGTTTTACGAGTGGGAAACTTTTTCCAACTGTTGGTGAAGAGGAGCGATTTGAATTTAAGTTGTCATTTCTGCTGCCTAGTGATTAGCCAGATTGACGTCCGTTTCACACAGATCTTTTGATACAAATGACACCGACATTTGTCAGTTTTGGATGAATAAGTATGATGAACTGGATATGCTTTTGCCTGCAGAAATAGATATGCCGTGCGAAAATATTACCGATTACTCAATTGGTGAAAATCCATCGTCCGGCCCGCTGCTATGCAACCACCTGACTTGCTATTGGCAATTTATAATTGTATGTGCATCCCAAATTTGTGTGTTGTATTTCAAGATTTTTTTGTGATCTTGAAGACCGTAGTATTTTATTCTCGTTCAGTTTTAAAATTATAAAAGGTCTTTAATACTTTAATAAAATACCATACGACACTGGTACTTTTATGAATGGAATCAGCCATGCTTCCTCGCTCCTTACCGAAGCCTCGAGGCGTCAGATAGGTTTGCTACACTGTAGATTACCGAAGAATTGTAATGAATGTATCGTCGATGGATACTTGGTAGATTATAGGTGTGGAAGGGCCTCTGAATAGGTGGTGTTGCTGGTCACTCGGTGTGTCATCTTACAGGAATAAAACAACTACCCGTAGCACTGGGATACGTTCTGTTTATTACTTTAATTTACTGTTATACATTAAACTACTTATTACTAACACTAATATTAATAGTAATGGTAATCATAATTATAATGAGAATCGATTACTAGAATGCCTCTTAAAACACTATCGTTAGCATATTTATACGTCGAGTCAAGTTCATCATAAGTAAATATAAATAATACTATTTGTGTTTATTTCACGCTCTGAACTTGACTTCGTACGTGCAACCTTCCTAATTCTTATTTATATAACGATTCATGATTTATTGGAATTAGCTTCAAGGGAATTTATGTATTTTAATTTAAATATTATTAAAACTTATTGTTTTGACCAAAAGGCATCACAGAATACCAAAAGTTGATTAGGATGGGGAAGACCACTAGGAGAGTGTTCAATATCAATACCTTGCATCAAAATCGTATTAAATAGATTTCCTTGCGTTTTGATATCAACATATTACTTCAAAATTGAAAAATGTCTGAAACATGCGATGCTATGACGTACTAACCCCTAACTTTATCTGACTCACATAGAACCACAGGTATACGGATTTACTAAGATAGAACTTTCATCATTGGCTGCTTAAGGTCGATAGGCGTGCAGGGGCTAGTACGTCATACTGTATCATAACAATGAAAGCGGCCTTTACAAAGGGCTCGTGAAATTGTATATTTGAAATGAAAATTTTGTAATTTTTTTATATAGTATTCTGTTTTTGAAAATTAGTGGTCTATCCCATTACTAAAATTACCTTGTTTGAGGTAAACTTCCCTCGAACTAACCCTTGTAGCAAAATTACCTCAGTGACAACGCTCGGTATAAAATCT
Organism: Galerucella calmariensis; assembly: GCA_910591675.1. Classification (NCBI taxonomy): domain Eukaryota; kingdom Metazoa; phylum Arthropoda; class Insecta; order Coleoptera; family Chrysomelidae; genus Galerucella; species Galerucella calmariensis. Next base: position 22,283 of record CAJUYG010002588.1, on the reverse strand, counting down.
TAAGTTAAGTGAATAAAAGCCATTATTATTTAAGAATTGTTTCTCGTCAAATATACTCTTCAATTTTTCGAAACACATCAAAAAACTTCTGAAAACGCTTTTTTATTTGTCTTGTTATTCTCGAGAGATTTCGGTCACCGTTGATGTTCGGTATTTATATTCCACCGAAACTAATTAAAACTTTACAAAAGCTACTTCAATAAATAACATAACAACTTCAACAAACCTAAAATTCCAAGCTTCTGGTCCAAATTCACTCCCCATTTTTCATGGACTCTTTTCAAACGGATTTCAATTATAGTAACTAAACTTAACTCGCATTGGAATAACTGCAATAATATCAAATTTATGTTGAGCCAAGATTATTACAGCTTGGAGAATAGTGCCACCTGGTAGTCGAATTGTACACATCTGTAATTTAGTAAATGAGCATAAGTGTCATTATTGGAACTTAAGTTCTTCACGTCAGGTTAGGTTTGAGCGACCGGGGGTCGCGACGCAAAAGATCTGGCCGTTACGTTACGTTATGTTACGTTGCTTCGTTATGTGCCTTGCTTGCGTGCGTGTGCTCTCTTCTGAGTCTCTCTCTAGTTTACGAAGCAGCGATTCATATGCTTCCGCCGGGAATCGAACCCGGGTCGCCCGCGTGGAAGGCGAGCATTCTACCACTGAACCACCGATGCTATATTAAAATTCTATGCAAAGCTGGTATTCGCAGTGCTGGTGATCTACTTGAATTTGTACGGATAAATTTTTACTATTAATTCCATAATTTTTTTGTTTATTTACAGCATCGGTTGTCAGGACGGTAGGTTGTGTTTACTGGTTTCTAAGTTTAACACGTCGGTAAGTGATTTACTTACCGTTCAGACGTCGAAAAGTAATAAATAAAACAATTTCACCAAAATGCAAAATATATTTTAAACTGATCGAGAAGTATGAATGTCACTTTTGACATTTTGTTCATTTCGAAGAAATTTAAATTATTTTATTCGGAATTTATTTCAATACGATCGCGCAAAAAATGGTATGAGCATCTCGAACGTTGAGGGTAATTACAACGTTTGCATGTAGATTCCTCTCGTAAAATTGGACAAAATGATATGAGGATTAAGGGGTCTAGCACATTTACTTTTCGAAATACAGGGTGTTGAAATTTTGAAAACTTGAATGTTTTAATTCAATAACTTTAAAATGGATGGATAAATTGATTTGACATTTGGCAGGTTGTTTTTAAATATAAACGGGCATATTTTAATAGAAACAGTAGTCTGTGCAACTAGTGTGGATATGATGGCCATATCGCACGAGGACGAAGATTGAGTTGAACTCAATCGTTCAAGTGCGATATGGACAAACCACACGAGTTGAACAGCATATTTTTTTCTACGACCCACTTGAAAAAAATCTAGAAAATAAAAATTTCTATAAACTGTAATATAACTTCAAATTGAAAATTCAACAATTCAATTTTATGTTTCCACTAATTTTTTTGTGGTAAACGTACAGTTCTTGAATGTCCAATTTGTATAATGCTACGGTTTCCCTTTTTAAATATACGATGCTGTTATAAGTAGATGTTGCCAGTCGGACTCCCTCATGAAGGGTACCGTACCATTATCTATAATAATGAATATTCTGCTAAATATTTCAAACGTCTACCTGTTGTCGTTATTAATATCAAGCAGAATAATTATTTAAAAATAAAATTAACAAAAAAAAAACTTCACGGGGAATCGAACCCGGGTCTACCGCGTGAGAGTCTGGTTTGCTTACTACTCGACCACCGAGGAATATGCAAATTGTTTATCTATAACGTCAGATGTATTACATAATTTTTGCTTAAAAGGAACTAAAGTTCCTACCGTGTGTCCCGCGACACGTTCTACATTTTTGTTTCATTCCTTGGAATATTTGGATTGAATCTTACAAATTATTTTAATAAAAACTCATCTGTCACCAGACCGTTAACATCCAACCTGTATAGTTGAATCTAAAGCAGTTGCTGGTTTGGAATTTTCACAAATGAACCGTCAAACAAAGTGACCAGTTGAGTTTTTTCGCTGAAATAATTGTATACAAGAACTCGCTATCTCCATATACCCAACAGACACTGATGTTAAATTGTTCTCGGTAATTTGAACCTATATCAAATGTGCCTTGACAAGCTGAGACGTTTTCTCAACTTTGGAATGCCACAATTGAGGAACTATTTACTAAATTATTAGAAGATAAAGTTAGGGATGACGCTTTTGCAAATATTAAAGCTGGGAGAAATCATTATCTACTAACAATCAAATTCGACTAAAGTTTATCGAACATTTACTAGAGCGCTATATTGGTATTGGTATATTGGGAAAAAAATTAAAATTCATTTGAATACCGAAATTAATTTATAGAGAAAACTGATTGAACAAAAAATTTGTTTATGAGGAACATAGCTAAGCCCTACACTGAACATAACAGATGTCCAAAATAGCGGAGGAAGAAGAATGTAGGTCCATTTATCTAAACTACATCCTGCAGATATCCTAGAATTTCTTCGGGAAGTGGGTCTAAATGAGCTACCAGTATTTGAAGGCGGGTGTCCATATGTAACAAATGGACCGTAACTTAACAGCGAACATGTTACGACTAGTGGAGACGGATTTCTGCATCTTGCAACGAGCCCATTTTATGTTCGGTATTACCAAAGATTACTGAATTTATTCTGTAATCTTTGTTACATAACGGGGCATAAGCTCGTATGATAACCACCTTGTCAGGAAAGTCCCTTGCAAACAAGAGAAAAATTAAATTTGTGTTCAGGATATTCTTCTCCAAGAACTGGTACTAGATACCAAGATTTAGCTAACGCCTCGGCAGATAACAATATTATCCTGAGGTGGGATAAAGGGCACGACTGCAGTAAGGGAAATAGCATTGCCGATTCTTTAGCCCGGCAAGTGGCTGGATTAAAAACTTTAGGGCCCAGTGACACCTAAGGCCTAATGACTTCGACAATTGCTGAACTAACCAAACGTTACACCCATGCTCAATTTCTTGAGAGATGGGATGAAATCAAAGGATGCAGTCTTGCCAGGCGACCCTGGGAAGCTGGCGCCGAAGAAATATTTGGCGATGACCAGGAAAAACCTAAGTTTAACAGTAGGATTTCTAACTGGCCACTGTCAACTAAGGAAACACCTCCATACTATGGGGCTAGTGGACACACCTCTATGCAGGATGTGTGAACAGGAAGATGAAACTGTCAGGCATGTCTTATGCGAGTGTCCGGAGTTATCGTCAATAGTGTGTGCTAGGTGAGTCTGCTGCCGATATAAAGAAGATGTCTCCTAGTGACCTAGTCCACCTTCCTGGGAAGGACAGGATGGACGATGACCTAGGACAACTCCACGGGAGGATGTACAATGGGTCATATGTGGACTACTCCCTACTCTACAGATACAGAGATACAGATATTCTTCTTCAATTGTTTGAAAAAAAACTTATAACTTATCAATACTTCATTGTTTCCATTTCATCTAATTGAATGTGTTTTTTATTCAAAACTAATTCTATTACTTGAAAATGGTTCTTTTAATGTAAATACTGTAATTTGGAAATAATGGAGTGTAGAATTTTCCGAATGAAAAGATAATAAAAGTTTACATAAGCAACTCTGGAAATTCTTTTACTGCATATTTTTTGTTTCATCTGTGTCTACTTGGAAAAGGGTGAATATTATCAAACCCTCTATCTATTTCTTTCCTCTATAGAATGTCCAGGAAAGAAAGTTTTTATATCGGAAGACCTTTGGTAGAATTACTTTTCGCAAACCAAAAAATACTGAATGTAGATAATGATCTTTTATTTGATTTTTATAAGGACTTCGAACAAAAATGTCCAAGGACGAAGTCAAAACAATAGTCATCTAGAAAATTTGTATCCAGTACGGCTATAATTAGCGACAATGTACTAGAAAGAAACAAGTATATTTGGAAGGGATTCGAATATGCTGACGTTTGTTTTATAGGATAATACAACTTGAGGAAGAGGGAAAAGGTGACATAACTTTGAAACTGTTTTTCTTTTCAAACAATGTCCTCCGGATCGACTGCAGTGAACCGCTTGTGCTTTGCTCACTAATGATTCGGCAGGCTTATTCTGTAAAAACAACAATTATTTTGCAACTAGCAACCGTTGCACAACGGTCGCGCAATCAGTCGCAAAATTTGATATTCTGTAAGGTAGTCGCGTGGCGGTCGCGTCGCAATTGCTGGTTGCTGTCAAGATGCACTTTTACGTCATAAAACTAGCGCCACTTGCAATCGGTAGCAATCAACGTAACTTAAACTGTCTGGAAAATCAGCTGATGAACAAAAACAAATGTAAAAAATATTTAATATGCATGAAAAACCAAGGAAGTCTACGAAACAGTGGAGAGTTTAAATTCTTGAGTAATGAAAAAATATTTCAAGTCAATTTATTTTTTCATTCATGTAAGAATGTGGGTAGGTATATTTCTTTTTCAAGAACAAACATGTTAGAAACATCATTTGATAGATATTTTATTCTTAAAGGGCATATAAATCACACCATCATAGCCTAAACAAAAATTAACTCTTAGTGATTGTTTATGTTAACATAATAAAGATAAGAGTGTAGGTAGACTACCTAGCTATCTATGGCATCTGCCTTCAGAAAGAATTTTTATTTTCTCTCATTTTTAAATAGTGCATTAGGTACCTAGTGAATACATCAGTTTCAAATTATTGTGTCTTTTGTGGTTGTTGTTATCCTTTTATTAATTAGGTGAGTGAAATAATTTGAGAATGGGTACTGCTACTATTAATTGTTTTTGACGTACATACAGAAAATGGGAGAACACCTTAGACTATTAGTGTTTAATAGTCTAAGGAGAACACAGAGTTTTCAATAGCCAGTTGGAAGAGTTGATTGAATAGCAATCACAATTATTACAGGAGTTGTAGTTGAATTGTTTGATAATTAAATCAAGTTTTCTCATTAGAAATAAAAGGTAAGTAATAAATTATAACATTTTGTCAATAATAAACATGTTTTATTTGTACAAATAGTAATTTAATGGGCTTACTAACTGCCCTCAGAAAAGTGGATACACCTACCCTAATATTTAATAACAATTACTAAATACGTAAAAACAAATTAACTATTATCTCTCTCATTACTAAGTACAAATAAAAACTAACTTTTCTGAGGGTAGTTAGTAAGTCCATTAAATTACTATTTGTACAAATAAAACATGTTTATCATTGACAAAATGTAAAATGTTATAATTTATTACTTACCTTCTATTTCTATTAAGAAAACTTGATTTTATTATCAAGCAACTCAACTACAACTACTAAAATTGTGATTGCTATTCGACAGTTGCAATCGCGTTGTAATTGCTAAAAAATTGCTTACAGAATACGTATTTTTCACATGAACAACTGAAAAATGCACTTTTTTAGTTAACCAATTGCTCACTAGAGGCAGTTAACAAATAAATTGCGATCGCGGTCGCAGTTGCTTCTTCGAGAATACGAAACTCGCGTTTGACAGCGACAATTGCGAAATTATCGGCAGTCGCAAGTTACAGAATAGGCCTGCGGGTAACCAAGAGGGCAAGCCCCTGATGCAGTTGAAACTAAAATTCAGAATGTTTACATTTATGAAAAAAAGCAATAAAAACTATAGAATGATAAACTAAAGGCAGCGCTTGTTCAGAAAAAGTGCAAAACAATTCCGAAAGTTTATTTTAAATTAAATATAGTTTTCGACTATTGTTTTGTTCTTGTTTTCCTTGCCACTTCAAAAGGTTTGGAAATTGATGTAGGCTATAAGCTCTTTCAAATACGCTGTTTAAAACATATTTGAACAATAATTTTGCAGGAATATGGAATATATTGAATAATGTAGAGGTATTATTATTATGATGGATTTTATCAGAAAACCTATACGCTTGAATTGTGAAAGCTCGGGTTTAGTGCAAGACAATCGTGATTTGTTGAAATGGTATAAAAATAGGTACCTACCTAATAAGAAAATTTGTAATTTCTGCATAGAGATACTACAAATAGAGGCAACAAGCCAACTTCGAACCCGTCAGCATATAAGAGAGAGATAGAAAGTGGGAGGTTTATACTGTCTTTCTCTAATAGCGTGTATGCTATACAGGGTGTCCCACGACGAGTTAAAACTATCTGTATATGACAAAATACTTATATCTGTATCTGTATCTGTAGAGTGGGGAGGGTGAGTGTGTAGGCTCACAGCACTTAGGCCACATGTGACCCATTGTACATCCTCCCGAGGAGTTGTCCTCCTAGGTCATTGTCCATCCTGTCCTTCTCAGGAAGGTGGACAGATCACTAGGAGACATCATCAAATACTTATAGTAAAATCATGGAAATTTCTACGTTTGGGTTTTTGGATACCATCTTTTTAACTAAAATATTTTCAAAGATGGCAGACTTCCGGGTCTACCGGAAGTCGACTACAACTTTGTTATTTTGAATAGAACACTCTGTATATCAGTACATTTTTGAAATCTACGTAAAATTTTAGTAGTTTTGTTTGAAAACTTTTTTCGAAAAACGCATACTTTTTGAGTTATTGATTTTTTTGTAAAAAATTTAACCGTTGCAGTCCCTTGTAAATTATTTTTTTGCGAGGATACCCTTAAATATATGAAAATGGTTTCTGTTCGGTTGCTTTTAGAAAGGTCAGACGTATTTGAATCTATGTTGAAAAATGTTTCATTTTATACAGGGTGTGTATAGAAAGTATTCAAAGTTTAACTTCATAAATTTCAAATTTCTTCATTTTCTTAGATAGAACCACCCGTTTTTTCTATTTTAATGCATTCAGGGAAATAAGGCAAAATTCATGTATACTTTCCTATACCTAAACCTCACCGCTATCCAGATATTGAATGTTTTCTGTATATTTTGAGAGATGCAGGTGTGGTCTAAATTTTATTTTGACCCGTTGATACGAACACTATGAAATAAAAAAGATTATGTAAATTTGCTTTTAATACATGGTAAATATGGCAAAGTTGTTTACAGTTTACAGAAAACATATAATATCCGGATAACGGTAAGGTTTAGGTATAGGAAAGTATACATGTATTTGCCTTATTTTTCACCCCTAAATGCATTAAAATAGAAAAAACCGGGTGGTTCCATTGAAAAAAAGAAATTTGATATTTATGAAGTTAAACTTTGAACACTTTCTATACACACCCTGTATAAAATGAAAAAATGTTCAACATAGATTCAAATAGATCTGACCTTGCTTAATGCAACCGAACAAAAACTATTTTCATATCTTCAAGGGTATCCTCTTGAAAAAATAATTTGTAAGGGTCTGCAACCGTCAAATTTTTTACAAAAAAATTAATAACTCAAAAAATATGCAATTTTCGAAAAAAGTTTCTCAGGCAAAAGTATACTAAATTTTACGTAGATTTAAAAATGTATTAATATACATGGTGTTCCATCTAAAATAACAAAGTTACAGTCGACTTCCGGTAGAACCATGCCATCTTTGAAAACATTTTAGTTAAAAAGATCGCATCCGAAAACCGAAACGTAGAAATTTTCATGATTTTACTATAGGTAAGTATTTTGCCATACACAGATAGTTTTAACTCGTCGTGGGACACCCTGTATATACACAAACAAAGACAGAAAAACCCTTGATCGTCTGTCTCTTCCTCTCTTATTGGAGTTCAGATTGACATTCCTACTTACAGAGCGCCCTATTGCTTGTTGCCTCTATATGTAGTATCTCTATACATTCATGTCTGGCCTTCATTTTTGTCTGCCCACCTACTGCCAAAATCCACAAGCCGCCACTGATCCACTATTGTAAGAAGTATTTCATTTTCGCTAACCTACTAAAATTTAAAACATCTTTTATCTACTATTAATTTTTATTTGTTTCAGATCAACCCCAATAAATTTCCTACAAACGATGACGTGAGTACCGACAGAGGCATTAAAAATGCAGCTCAAAAGACCGTTCAGATTTGGTCTGAAGAAGACTTGCGGTCTCTTACTCACCGCCATAGCACTCTATGTAATCGTACATTCGCTTATAGGATCAATGACGTCGGTTATGTCAACTAGTATGGTATCAGAACAGAAATACGTCATCGGTAATGATAAGCGAATGTACGAGTACAATCGGCAGATGCCGCTAATATTCATTGGAGGAGTACCGCGTAGTGGTACGACGTTGATGAGGGCGATGCTAGACGCACATCCTGATATAAGGTTAGACGTTATTGATTTAAAAATTTAAAGATGCAATAATATAGTTTCTAATCATACTATTTCATATAAATTACCAACATATTAATTAAATGATAAATAGAAGAATAGCTCTTTGTGTATCAAGAGCAGGAAGTAGTACTTTGACAATTTGTCGAGACTACCAAAGGACTTTCTGCTCGAAATGCACACAAGATTTTTTCTACGATCACACCAAAATAAAATTCATTGCCATTGTTTGTACTTAGCAGTTTCCAGATTGCAGTTTCGTGTACCTATGTACGTAGGCAACACTTATTACATTAATGTCAGATATTTTCTAGATTTCCCTATTTCTCATTGAATTATTACGGAAAATATTGTTGGATGCTTTAACATATTAGAAAATCAGCTAAAATATTGTATTCTACAGTTTATATTAAAATAACTATTGGTCTATATTACTTTCTGCTGCTCTGCTCTCTATCGGCAGCGATTTGACATAATATCGAAGTATTTTTGGCAAAGAATTTTGAGGTAATGGATGTATTGAAAATTAAGAAAAAAATATATCATGTAGATTAATGTTGAACTTAGAGTTCTCATCGAATAAAAACTTTGAAATGCTAACCAAATTTTTTTGAAAAAAATACGAATCATGAGGTAATTACACATATTAAGCAAAGTTTGAGCCCTTGTAAAGAATTAAATACGGATTAAATGGAAAAACTAATTGATAAGAAGTCTAATTTGAAGCTTTATGAATACTATATAAAAATCTCAGAATCCTGAAATTACTTATGACCGTACAATTCCTTATTGAAATTCTGTTGCTACCACTAAAATATCGCATAAAAATCCATCTCTCGCTTTTCTATCTTTCTATGACTGACATTGTCTCTCGGCTTCGGTAGTCGCGTGCCGTTCCATTTTTGATACAACGCTCGCCGGTCTCTGCGGTCTCCCAGTTCAGTACTGACGAAGCTTATAGAATAGTACGTGAACCAAAATCCGCTTGGACCGCTTGGCTACCTACATGTTGCGGAGCTTTCATATTTCTAATAAAATTTTCGTTATGTGAACTTAAACGTGAGGACGTAGGGAAACAAAAGAATATACAAAGCATAATTGTGCAAGGTCGAATTTGGTAGATGCCCCTTAAGAGCGCCAATAATGTCAAAGCACAACTTTACAGTTGATTTTCAAGGCACAAAAGACAACTTTCGATAGTGGTCGTCGAAAAATATAATTTTGATAGAGAAATTATTACAAGTATAGGCCAAGCAATAGGTAAATATTTTTACTTGTATGTTCTATTGCTTGGCCTAATAAATGATAATTCCCATCTGTGATCGCTTTTTTGTATTTCAGACCCATTAACGCTGAGTTACAGACGTAATATTTTTTTAAAGCAACCCTTAAGGCTTTTGCAGTTTGCTAGCCTCGTTGTGGATCAATGAACAAGAAATAATCAGTTCATTTCTCAAATGAGTGAAATTCCTTTATGATAGTTTTATAAAGTTCGCTGGATAGTTGATTAGCTTATCCAAATTCAAATGGTTCTGCTTTTAGTGAATAGGCAGATTAGTATTACTCTATAAACTTTATACGACAGCCATTTAAGAGCTTTCGAACTTTCGACCTCCACATATTTAGTAAATATTTAGTTATTGTTATGCCCGGTTTTATAAAGTAGAGTTAAATATCTCGAGTTACCCAGAGGGTTAACTCTCGTGTTAAATTGCAAAGATCCCCGGCGTATTACTGTAAAAATATATGAAAGAAAAAGATGTCGGACCATAAAACACGATCCTGATGATTTTATTGGAACTTTAGTTCTTTACGCCAGGTTATGTTTGAGCGACCAGGGGTCGCGACGCAAAAGATCTGACCGTTACGCGTTACGTTACGCTGCGTTATGTTACATTGCTTCGTTATGTGCCTTGCTTTTGCGTGCTGGTGCCTCCTTAGTCTCTCTCTCGTTTACGAATCAGCGATTCATAATAATAAATATGCTCCTACCCGGATTCGAACCCGGGCCGCCCGCGTGCAATGCGAGCATTCTAACCACTGAACCACCGATGCTATATTGAAATTCTATGCAAAGCTGGTATTCGCAGTGCTAGTGATCTACTTGAATTTGTTCGGATAAATTTTTAGTATTATTTCCATAATTTTTTTTGCGCGATTAAGGGGTCTAGCTACTTTTCGAAATACAGGGTGTTGAAATTTTGAAAACTTGAATGTTTCAATTCGATAACTTTAAAATGGATGGATAAATTGATTTGACATTTGGCAGGTAGTTTTTAAATGTAAAAGGGCATATTTTGAAAGAAATTGTAGTTTGTGCAACTAGTGTGGATATGATGGCCATATCGCACGAGGACGAAGATGAAGCACGACGCCGTAGGCGGAGTGCTCAATCGTTCAAGTGCGATATGGACAATCCACACGAGTCGAGCAGCATATTTTTTCTACGACCCACTTAGGAAAAAATCTAGAAAATAAAAATTTCTATAAACCGTAATATAACTTCAAATTAAAAATTTAACAATTCAATTTTATGTTTCCACTAATTTTGTGGTAAACGAATGTCCAATTTGTATAATGCTACGGTTTCCTTTTTTAAATATACGATGCTGTTATAAGTAGATGTTGCCAGTCGGACTCCCTCATGGAGGGTACCGTACCATTATCTATAATAATGAATATTCTGCTAAATATTTCAAACGTCTACCTGTTGTCGTTATTAATATCAAGCAGAATGATTATTCAAAAATAAAATTAACAATAAAAAAAAATTCCTCACGGGGAATCGAACCCGGGTTTACCGCGTGAGAGTCTGGTGTGCTTACTACTCAACCACCAAAGAATATGTAAATTGTTTATCTATAACGTCAGATGCATTACATAACTTTTGCTTAAAAGGAACTAAAGTTCCTACCGTGTGTCCCGCGACACGTTCTACCTTTTTTTTATCAAATTTAAGGTTAACTATAATATGTCAAAATAGCAAATAAAATATATATACGTCACAAACGATGACGCACATTAAGAAGGCTATTGTATGAACTATAGACGTTTTTAATTTCCACAGTGTATTCTCTCACAGATTCAATATTTTTTTATCATTTTTCACCTTCCTGTTGTAAAATCTCATTCCCGATATTTCGTTTTAAGGGAAAATCAGTTTTCGACTGTAAACCCTAGTCTGTTTAAATTCCGAACAGAAAAGTGCTATGGTTTTTTTTTTTCGTCACGTTTGTCGGATTTTTACCCATTTGTTAGAGTTATCCAATGACAAAACTGACAGATACCGGAACAAAATAGCTCGTATGTGAGTGGTCCTTCTGGAATTTTCCGATTTCCTCTTTTTAATTGTGTCTAGTGAAACGATAACGGCAACATAACATTTTTTTTTTCATTATTCATGGTCAAATGGGAAAACTCCGGAAATATTTGTAGGAATTGATATGTTTTAAATGTTAATTTTTATTATATAGAGCGTTCATAAAGTGACGCAAAAACAAAAGAATTGATATAGATATATGAAGGTGAATTACACACATAAATAATACATTTTCTCAATATTGAACTTTGGTTTGTGGTTAGATGTGAAGATGTCATTGTTATCGCATACTTAACATTTCCTTTTCTGGGATTAATCTATTGATATCAATTTAGAATTGTCTCAAGTCCAGGATTATGCCGAAACTGGTCTGCAAGTGATATTGTCCCTTCCAATTACACACCAAAGTGGTTGGTTATATCCTGCAGATATCCTAACCCCGTTTTACGTTTTATATAAGTCAATATCTGTCGGGGCATATAGCCCAAGAGGTAGTTGTGCTTCTTAGTGCACGCTATCTTCACTATCATTGGACTTGGAAGTATAATGTCTTCTAGCTTCTTCAATAACATTTAAAAAACATAAGAACTAGTGAGAATTTCATTAATTGCCTCATCATAAAATTGTGAGTCAAATATCAGTATCTCCCAAAAACTCTTGGGACCTGGCACTTTCATTGGTCTGTCGGCGTCAGCTATGATTGACCTAATGAAGGAACACTCCCTTGAAAAGTTTAAGGGTATATGGGACGATGCAGAAGGTTGCAGGCTTGCCAAGGAACTGCTGCAGTGTCCGGACAGCAAAGTAACCGAAAAATAGGTGACTATGAACAGACAGAACCTTCGGACAGCCACGGGTATTCTGACCGGTCACTGCCACCTACGAAAACACCTCTACAGACTGGGTCTGTCTGACACTTCACTTTGTAGAGGATGTGAACAGGAAGATGAGACTGTCGAACACATTTTTTGTGAATGTCCGACACTCTCTCAATTTAGGTTTTCTGTATTCGGTGAGTACAGGCTAACACAAGCCTTCATGAGGGAGCTTACTTCCGGCGACGTTATCGCCTACTTCAAACAAGTAGGCTGGATGACGAGCTAGAAGGAAGTCTGAGCCTCAGAAGGATGCACAATGGGCTAATTGTGGCCTAAGTGCTGTGGGGTCACCGAGGGGGTCACTCACCCTTCAAATTCTTACAGATACAGATCAGTACCTATTAATGCTTCGTGGGTAAGGATTAACAGTCAAGCAATAATTATTTACGTAACTAGTTGTGAAAAGAGCGATATTGTTCAACAAGCGTAATATTTGCCAAAACGAGCGCCAGCGAGTTCTGCAAATTACGCGAGTTGAACAATGTCGCTCTCTTCATAACGTATTTACGTACAACGTTTTATCCAATTCTGCGCTTTTATAATATTTAATAAAATCTTCAATTACAATGGTAATATTAAAGTGGATTCAAATGGTGTTAAAAGTATTGTTACTATGAAGCATTCACCCAGAAAATTGACTTACTTTAAATAATTGTGTCCTGAATAATGTTGTTTTTAATATTTATTAATCTTAATATACTATTGAATTCAAATAATGGGGTAATTGTCAGTTTAAATGATGAAATAATTGTCAGTTTTGACAGCACCTAATTAATAAATTTTTCTTTGAAACTTAAACAGTTACGTAAAGTTTTTACATAACTACTTTTCATAACTGATATATGAAGGTTATGAAAAATGTGACGTTACCTAACGTCAAGGAGTGTCTTAAAGTGTCACATTTGATAGCGGAATTAGGTAAAATATTTATAGTGATAATAAAATAGTGTTTCAACCGTTGAGTTTTCACTTAACGATTCTACAGAGTATTTTAAATATAAGTTCCATAATTTTATCTACAAAATAATTCTACGTTACCGGTAACCGAAATTTAGACAGATTTACTCGTATTTACATTTTTTTTCAAGGGTCATCAATCATTTCGTCCCGTTTATAGTTTCGATTTACATGATTATGTTTATCGAGCAAAACTCTTACAATGTATTATACAAGTATATACGTGTCTAGTTTTTTTCAGCATATTTGATTTATTAATAATTTTGCAGTTGTCATTAAATAGAAAACCGCAAGGCTGACGGGAGATTCGAACTCGCGATCTCTTGCTTACTAGTCAGTCATTTTGACCAACTAAGGCACGGTGCCAGCTAATGTTTTAGCTCAAGTAGAACATTTGACACCAAATTCGAGTACATTACTTGAAACAAACAGTTGGAACAAACCTATTGTGTCCCATACAAACATCGTTCCCCTTTTTAATCCCCCAGGGGTAGAATTTCGGAAAATCCCTTCTTATCGCATGCCCACGTCATACAAAGAACGCACCCTACAAGTTTCAGGTCATTTAATATAGATTTAGCAAGAACTTAACATACAACAAAATGGTTGATTCATACATAATAAATGTAAAAACTGTCCAAAGTTGTTGATGTTAGTTAGCAAATTTAAAAAGGCAGGACTGGGACTCAGCACACTATTCTACCAGTCGCTTTCTACAGTACTATTACTATTATTATTCCAATTAATTCTCACTCTGTATACCATCTGTATATTGTTGACAAGTTTTCCTTCATTCCTGACTAATTACTATGGAAATATGAAGTTTTCATGAAGAAATCATCGACAAAAGACAGGAGAATAGAATCGATAGTAGAATTCTATAGTGTGCAGAGTCCCAGTAATGGTTTTTAAATTAAGTACATCAATCTTTGGTGGTCAAAATTGACAAAAACGTATTTGAAAATCATCCGGCATGCTTTCGTGGACCAAAGGATACCACGGCACTGCGCTAGATTTTTATAAACTTGGTGTATATCCTGGGACGTATATAAGGGGGGGTTTTGTGGGTTCAAACCCTCCCCATAGAAAATACAATGAAGGTACAATAATTTTTTATTAGCATACTGCCGCAATATGAGTATTCATCGGGATGTGGCAATAGAAATAGATTCCTCAACAATTGTGAATAATTTAGCTGAAGAGATTAAATTTACTTTTGTGAGATTGATTTTCTGTTTTAATAAAAGCTTCAATTTTCAATCATCTATTACTTTATAAAATAGGTGCTCCCAAATTAATATACAGGTAACATCTCGGCTGGTATGGGAATGCGGCGAAGAACTTAGAAGACTGGTGACTCGGAACAGTGTAACACTGGAGTGGGTCCCAGGTCACAAAGGAATCGCTGGCAATGAAAAAGCTGACGAACTTGCAAGAGCAGGATAGTCAACACTGATGAACGGACCCGAACCATCAGTGGGCATCCCCAGATGCTCCACTAGGTCATGGTTAAAAGGGTGGGTAAAAGAACAATCCATAAAACTCTGGAAGAATACGCCCAGGCAAACACATGAGAGGAAATTTATAAAAGAACCATCAGAAAAAGTAGCAAAAGAACTGCTCTAAATGAGCAGGAACAAACTACGCACCATAACGGGGCTTCTTACGGGACACTTTCCCAAAAAGGAGCACCTGAACAAAATAGGGCTGTATAACGGAGACCACACATGCAGGAGATGCAAAAAGGACACTCAAACAGCTCTGCACATATTATGCAACTGTGAGACGCTGGACCACAGGAGGCAAAAACTAAATGGAAGACCCCAAATGACTCCAGAAGACTTCTATAACCAACCAGTAAAGAACCTGTAAGAGCTAATACAGGGAACGGATTGGCTGAATAGGCTGTAGTCAGAATGTTAGGAGAATCCACAATAAACCCAAGAGGCTGAGGTGGTGCCGGCGAAAGGACGGCTCCTTTAAAAAATATATATACATGGTTATAACCATTTCAGCAGAAGTGGGCAAAACGAAAAACGATGTTTAAAAATACTTTTAGATGTAGCCAAGTCAAACAAATAATTAAAAAAAAACTTAACATTATTTCTTGAACTTGAAAAATTGCTTTAGGTCGTGGCACTCGATTTTTTTTGCCTTAGGCGGCGCCTTCAATAAAGCTTTTCCCTTCTAAGCTTATCAGATGAAAAAAAACCAAAACCCTCCCCATGTTAAAGCTATAGCTACGTGACTGAATATATTCAATAATAACCTAACAATGTTATAAATCTGGCCGTTCTTCAATGAATCGAAATAATGAAATAAATAAAATTAAAAGTGTTTATTTCATAACATAATGTCGTGATGTGTGTATAATTTCATCATCTGTTAAATACGTTACAAAAATAAAATGTGATTACCATTAATGCTCCTCTATAGAGATAACATAACCATTTCTGACTTCAAAGCGAGCCCACATATTGTAAAGACATTCATTATTATGGGATCCGTATTGTAATAAGAATTTACATGTAACAGAGTTGGATTAAGCAAATATTCATATTAAAAAGTTCATGTATTGTATAGGATTTTTACGATAAAAAGACAATGACGTCATTTTTGGTTACTTTCCTGCTTATCAGAATTAATATTAATTCACCAATCGCAAATAGAATTGATCCTCAACAGCCAGGGCCTATTACAGCTAACGGATTGGCAGAAAAGGACGTTGTCATATCAATTGATAAAATTCCCCAGTTTGTTTTGACGTTTATTGACATTCGATCATCGTGTAATATTTACAAGTTTTTTGGTGCTTTTAAATTCATTGCTTCTTTAAGATTAAAAAAACAGTTATTTTCATAGCTAATTATTTAGGCAAATCTGCAGTGTGTAGTTATTAAAATGCCGAAGCAGTTGACCAGTAAATGTCAAGAGATGGTAACATCTTTGTTAAGCTATTTTGAACGAGAATGCCGAAATGGGGGCCCGCTTCTCCCGCTTATTGCTGTAAGAGACTTATAATAGTATTCGCTATTTGTATTCATTATTATTAAGAACTGTCAATCTAGCATCAGATTGACTTTTCTAGTTTTTGTTGAGTTCAGAAAAAAACTACAGCTTGGCAACATCACAATATTTTGTTTTGCTACGTCATCGTCTTTTTATCGTAAATAAACTATATTAGGAATTTCTTTTAAAGAAAATTTTCACTAACTGTAATGTGATATGATTATTTCTACTGCCATATATTTTTGTAAACTCACCTATAGTTTATCTAAAGTTATCGTGATATAAAAAAAAATCAATTTGAATTAAATCGATGCTACAGCGCCAGCTCCCTTAGGGCCATTCTATACGGACTGTTTAAACGCGGCAGTTTGAACGTCTTAAAAACTCCAAATAAGGCCGTGAAAAAGCCCGTATAGACACTCCGTATTCCTTGGGCCAGCTGCAAAATGAGGAGCGGGTATACATACAACACGGCTCCACCCACCACGTCAAATTTAGTAGTTGAGGTGCGCATGTGTCCAAGCAGCCTTTAACCTTCTATTCGATGTGACTGAATGTGAGCTGATTGGCGCAGTTGGTAGGGTATTGAGCTTAAAACTCAGAGGTCGTAGGTTCGAAATCCGGTTAGATGCTGGGTTTTTTAGTTTTTTTTTTTTAGTTTTTTATTTCTTATTTTCTGATATTTCCATACATAGTTACACTTTGAACATAGGAACATAGGAGTTACAATTCTAGGTTGAAGTATTTTATGGTCTCATTTTGCGGCTGGCCTTAAACGCGGCAGTTTGAAAATCTTGAAAACTCCAAATAAGGCCGTGAAAAAGCCCGTATAGACACTATGTGTACCCAGTCACTTGGCGTTTTCAAGGCGTTCAAACTGCCGCGTTTAAACAGTCTGTATAGAATGGGTCTTGGGAAGTATTTTAAAATAAGACGATTTACATAAAATATAAATATGAGTTATTATTTTTACAATTTTTTCTCTAAAAAGCGTTTTAACACCCTGTATAGGTACAAGGCAAACATTTAGTACTTTAACACTTTAACGTGGAATACTTTGGTAAAAATTTAAAACGTCCGTCTCTGGCTTTCGCTACTTCTTCTAATGTTCGTATGTAACATTGAGTTGACTTTCACCTCGTTTTCGCAGGCATTGTGTCAAAAGTCACTAGGTGTATTCTATCCGTATCGCGAATACGATCTTCTCATGAGCTCTCGTATTATTTAATCGCATACATCTCAGAACTTCCTGATAAATTATTCAGTGTCTTAAAGTAAAGCCGTTTCACTTCTCGCTAGCCGTATTGAATAATATCGAATAAATTTTCCGATATTCGGATCGACGTCGGAATTTTTAATAATATAAGAATCTAATCAGCAACTTTTTGTTCATAAAGTTTTCAACTTTAGCGTTTCGATAACCAGTTTTATTTTAACTTAATAATTATGATTGTAGGTTTCCTCTAAAATAATATTTTTTTTATTAAAGACTGCAGCTTAGCTACTAAGTTGGAAAATACAAATTTTGATGAAAAATACAAATTCTATGACGTTCTAATTGGCAACGTTTATTCAGCTACTCTGATCGAAAATGGCTAATTCTTTTATGGCTTTATTGCATGTCATTATCCCATCTCAGGTCAAGTCAGTTTCTTAGATCTTGAAAAGAAGTATACTAAGAAATAATCCAAGTTTGTCGACACAGATTATTCTCAATATCTAACGTCACACAACTGCGCTTTGCTTCTGAGATTACTGCACTGCCAAAAGTCTACAGAGCAGTGTATGTTCAACTGCGCTATGTTTACATATAGTTTATGTATACATATACGTAAATTCGAAAGTCAATAAACCACCTTCATTCATTCATACGTTTGGGTTGGGCTGAACAGCCCAGGCACTTGAACTGAATCTTTGTACCATTACCCATGTTATCTACCTACTTTTATTCCAGAAGTCTTCTTTATAGGCGACCAGTTTATTGCACAATTGATTGCACGTTTCATGAAAATTTAATTATATAGGTTGTCCTACGACGTTTTAATTATCCAATATCTTGAAAAAACTGTCCATATTGTCGTCCTATTGGGACGAGTACTGACCTGTAAAATTTTCCAAAAACAGCGTCTCTTCACAATAGAGTTTTGTTTGATAATGCTTAATATTTAATCCTCGTATTTATACTAATTAGGCAGTTTACCGCTTGAGAGCAAATTTACTTTATGTATCCTATAATTATTCGTATAATTCGACATAATTCTAATAAAAAAACAAGTACACACTCGGTATATTCATTAAAATCGTTAATGAATACCAACAGTTCATGCATCAAAACAGTCTGTAACTCTTCGTCCTCTTTACTTAGGATTCGTGGCAGTGACTATCTAAACGAATACACCGCACAGAAAAAACATTAAAATACGTTAGGAGTAGCGTACAAATAAAAAGTAGGTTATAGTTGAACTCCTCCTGTATCTGTAGAATAGGGAGGGTGAGTGTAGGCTCACAGCACTTGGGCCACATGTGACCCATTGAACATCCTCCCGAGGAGTTGTCCTCCTAGGTCATCGTCCATCCTGTACTTCTCAGGAAGGTGGAGGCAGATCACTAGGAGACATCTCCTTTATATCGGCTGGTGCAGGCCAAGACTCACCGAACACACACTCTCTTATTAATGATAACTCCGGACACTCGCATAAGACATGCCTCAAATGGTAAATTTTGAATAAAATGGAGACGTCTATTGACAGTTGCTAAGATGGTGCTAGGGAAGCCGTGCGATTTACTTTACAGCTGTTCGTTTTTTTTACAGTGCGTAATAGACGTCATTACATTGATACCAACTGTGTGTTATTGACTGATTACAGGGGGGGTCGTAGGTAAATAATATTTTTACGTCGATGAAGCAATTAATAGTTGATTAAAATACAATATAAACACACAACTACACATAACCTAATGCAATACCGGCCATATTGACATAAGTAAACACAAGAATTATGACATCACACGTATCATCGGTAGCGTTCGGAAATCCTCGGGTTGTGGTCGGAAAGTGCATTGAAATTTGAATTTTATTTTAAAATCTGGGAGTAATTTCCAATGGAAACTGGTTTATTTCCTATTGCTAGTAATTTTTGATATCATATTTACTATTATAAATTAATATCCAAGCAAAATATGAAATATGTGTGTACTCTATTCTCCATTAAATTCTCACATAAAACATTATAAACACATAATTCTCCATTGACTGAAACTTGCGTTTAATTCCTATATCGGTTAGACATACACACCCGAAATTATTTCAACGAAAACCAGAACGCGAAAGGCTCTTAATCTGTATACACACTTTGACAACATCTCATTAACTTATATTATGTTTTATTCACAGTTTTGTGTTTTTCGTAATGCTTTCGCTCAGCTGCAACTCTGTGTACTTATTGCTTCAAAGTTCGTAGCTTGGTTGAGTTTTTCACGTCAAGAGCTTTCGAAAGGATACTTCACAAAGTGAAAATCCACCAGATGCGGCGTATTTTTTTTTTCTCTACTCGTAGTTCGTATAGTTTACGACTTTTCACATTAAATCCTAGTTGTATTTTATTTTAATTACAACAGAGACTGTCGAAATAATATATTTTCGAGTTGGAATAATGTATAAGTAATAGAGAAATATTGTTAGAGCAGCTGGTATTATTTTCTTGCGTTAATAGCCACAAGCCAACGCATGTAAAGTCGCGTCCACATTATGTCGAATGGTGTCGATCCCGTGTGGATGGTCGCCCGACATTGTCCATCCATAATGTGGACGCAGTTTTACAACATTCGACATAATGTGGACGCGGCTTATTAAATAAATAGAATGATACAAAATAGGAAAAAGTGGCATTCAATTCCCAACTTTACAGCCCTATAGTTCGTTAACGAATGGAGGAAGGTAAAAATTTTGTACAGTAAATGGTCAAAATTTTGAACATCTCTTGTAATTTGTTGGCTGCTTAATTCTTTTATTAATAAAATCACAAGTTTGGACAAATATTTTCAACAATCTTCTCCAAAGGTTTTAGATGCATTGCTGTTTCATAAATTAGTTCCTGATACATATTCCAACCATAAGTACTTGGTAGTTATTGAAAAAAATACAAGAAACTTTTTTTTTAAATTAATTTTTTAAAAATGATCTTGCAAACTTCATGAAATCATTGAATATCTTAAAAACTACACATTTTTTGATATGTAAAGGTTATTTGTTTTTCACGTGAAAACCATTGAGGAATATAAGTCAGTGGCGTAAAAAATGGGAGGGGAAGGGTAACATATTCTTCCAAATGTACACCACTAGATCAAAAATTGAAAAATAATTTTCCATCAAAATATGCCCTTTTACATTTAAAAACAACCTACCAAATGTGAAATAAATTTATCCATCTATTTTAAAGATATCGAATTAAAACTTTTAATTTTTCAAAACTTTAACACCCTGTATTTCGAAAAGTAAATGTGCTGGACCCCTTAATCCTCAAATCATTTTGTCCAATTTTACGAGAGGAATCTACATGCAAACGTTGTATCATTTGAAAACACCCTGTATAAAGTACTATAATTATTTTTAGTATCTATCATTTTTTCAAAAAATATCAATGCTGTGCTTATTTTGAATAGTAAAAAATCCAATTTAGAGGTTAAAATATTTCAATCTCAAAGTATAAATCACGATAATTAAAAAAATACCTAAAAAGGTTGCCGGTTAGTGTGTGGGTACCATAAGAAAATAAATATTATTTCTTTTCGGTGTGTATCCGTCTTTATTAATCAATTTGGCGAACAAACTCTATGAGGAGTTCGAAATCTGTTTTTAACTCGCTCGTACAAATCGGAAATTCCATCTGAACCAATTGGAAGCAGATGCTTTAACTTTAGCATGTTGATTCACCGAAAGAACATTAATTTCAGAACTATAAACTAGTTGTTGTATTTTTTGCAGATGTGGTCAAGAGACGAGAGTTATTCCGAGATTGCTCCAGATGCGTTTTCATTGGTTGAAATCGGAGAAGGAGTCGCTGCGGCTCGAACAAGCCGGCATTACAAAAAACGTACTAGACGATGCAATCGCTGCGTTTACTTTGGAAATAATTGCCAAACACGGTGAACCCGCATCCAGGTTATGTAACAAGGACCCTCTAACAATAAAGGTAATTAATTACTACAAAAGATATTCTTTGATGGGTTCAATTTGGTTAATCACTGACGTATAGTGAATTATAAAATGCAACAATGTAAATACTAGTATTAATTATCATTTCCATTTAAAAATATTATTAATATTAAGGGCTATTTACACACATCAGTTCCGTATTAGTGCCATGTCAGCTCAATATCAGTGCTTACCGTGCTTCTTCAGTGGTGACAATGCACACATCCGTCTGTAGTCCGTACCCGGTCAGCAGGTGTACCTTGCTTTTAGTGAAATACCAGAATTCAGAGATGGCGTTTTTACTGATAAATCGTCAGTGAAATACACAAAATACGAACGTTTACTAAGTTTGTTTCAAAAAGTACATATAGTATTGGAATGTAATATTCCTTTTCGTCAATTTTGAGTACAACTCTGTAATATCCGATAAACATCTGGTTGTTGAAGGATTATTGCATTCCAAAACTCTATGTACAGGGTTATTCATTATAAATTACCCACCCCCTATCATCGTTATTATTACTTTTAGAAAAAAAAGTTTCATATGAAAGTTGTTTGATTACAGCTGAATTTTCTTAATATTCTATCAAAATATCTTCTGTATGTTCCTTGTGGTATATTATTCATTCTTTTTT